>VUQJ01017189.1:2397-20170 GCA_015108635.1 Andinoacara biseriatus | reverse complement strand
GCGAAAATCATCAAATCTATATGTGAGGTATGAAGAGCTCTGTCTCCTGTTCTAGCCCCGAGCATACACACTGGCTGTAATATATAAAGGTACCTGATTATATAAGCTACTTTCAGCTGCTCCCTTATTCACAAGGGGCAGCCACGGCAGGTAGCTCCGTATGTTTGATTTGGCAGATTTTTTTTTTTTTTATGCTGAATGCCCTTCCCAAAGGGATTTGTGTCTCCTTGAACCAGAGACCTTTTACTTGTTAGGCGAATGTGTAAACCAGTGCACCATGGAGCTGCTCTGTACCTGATTATATATTTGACTTAAATAAATACTCAGGAAGCCATAGAAAGAAATGCAGGGACATCTGATAGCTCTGACATGCGTCAAAGAATGTTTATATAAGAGCAGGTAATTGTAAACTGCAATATGAAACCTTACACATGCTGTTTGAAGAAAAAAAAAAGAAGCCTTTTGCTTTTTTTCTGTCATGTATTTTTAACGTTTTAAATGATGAGGCCTACATATGTACAAGTAAACCCTGTGAGCCAAAAAAAAGTTTTTTCCTACTCTTGATTTTTGCATGATGTCATCAGCAGTGGATGTCCTTTTATGGTCATTTCAGGCACGCAGCTCTGGCTGTGAGTGCAGCAGTCCCGTGCACATACTGTTCAAAATTTCTGTTTCAGAGGGGCAGCCAATCAGGAAAAAAATAAATTAAAGGGTGGGCTGCCTTAGAGTAGCTATGAGGATGAAATGAAGGACTGCACTAAGGCATGTGTAATTCAAATACTCACGTTTCCATTTTGGAGCTGTATCTGTGCTGTTTGTAGCTTGAAGATTGAATGAATGATAATGACTGAACAAAATGTCCAAAGTAAATACACAGATTGTGGAAATGGATATGTAATTAAATAGACACAATAAATAAACGAAATTGAGCGCTCTGTGCTACACTTGATTGCCACCGTTGGCAGCAATCCTAGAAAGCAGCAATCCTCCTCCTTTAGTTGGTGGCTGTAGTTTGGTATACAGGCCGTAGATTCTAATATTTTGGAGTGAACTGTCCTTTTCAAGGCTCGCTTTACTAGGTCCTCAGCACTCCCATCTTTGTAAAGCGTGGCTCTGTGTAATTGCTGATTTCATTTCCTTATGTTAAACACAGTTTGTGATGTGTTCTGCCTTGCAAAATGCATGTACTCTGATTTTGAGTCATAGCTCAAACATTTCTACATGGCAAAATTACAGTATTCATGTGTATTCCAGGCAGCGTAGTTAAAATTAAAGCATGAGTCAAGTTTTGGCTGATGTGGTGGAGAACATCCATATACAGTGTACGAGGAAGTAGTTCAGTGAGTGCAGTATGGGAAATCAAAATAAATATTTCTGCTCAACTTCCGCCAGAGTGATAAAGAGCTTACTTACTTCTCTGAATATTTTTTTGTGCCCTTTTTCATGAGTAATGGGTGGTGTTTTTCGTGTAATAGTCACATGCACAGACCTGTATGTACTGTGCAGTATCTGTGTCTACATCAAACAGGAAAACGAAAGTATAGAGCTACTTGTAAAGGATCTGGTTTTGTGTGCTTGACAGGTTCATTAATATTTTCTGTCTTTAAAGCCCAAAAGCAGCAGCAGCAATACACTCAATGGCCACTTCATTAGGTACAGCTTTTCAGCTGCTTGTTAAAGGAATGCTCTAATCGGGTAATCATGTGGCAGAAACCCAGTGCATTTAGGTAGATGTAGATGACCTGCTGAAGTTCAAACTAAGCATCAGAAAGAGGAAGAAAAGTGATTTTTAGGTGACTTTAAATGTGCCATGTTTGTTGGTATCAGATGGGCTGGTTTGAGTATTTCAGAAACTGCTGGTCTACTGGGATTTTCCTGCACAACCATCGCTACAGAGAACGATCCAAAAAAAGAGAAAATATCCAGTGAGTTGCTGATCCCTGGATGAAAATACCTTATTGGTGCCAGAGGTCGGAATGACCAGGCTCCTTTGAGCTGATAGGAAGGCAACAGTAACTTCAATAACCACTTGTTACAACAAAGGTGTACAGAAGAAATACACAACAAATACACAAGATGGGCTACAGCAGCAGAAGACCACATGGGTGCCACTGCTGTCAGCTAAGAACAGGAAACTTAAGTGTGCAATTCAAAATTGGATAATAGAAGACTGTCTGCCTGGTCTGATGAGGCTCAGATTCATCCTGCTTTGTATCCTAACACCAGCCGTCCAGGCTGGTGGTGTAATGGTGTGGGGGATATTTTCTTGACACACTTTATGATCAGTGTACCCATCTTCTGGTTCAAACAGGATGAAAGGCCATGCCGCCAAATTCATATAATTTCTATCTGGTTTCTTGAATGACAGTGAGCTCACTGTACTCAAACACTTTCCACAGTCACCAGATCTCAATCCAGTAGAGCACCTTTGGGATGTGGAGGAATGGAAGATTCTCATGATGGATGTGCAGCTGATAAATCTGCAGCAACTGTGCGATGCCATCATGTCAACATGGACCAAAATCTCTGAGGAATGTTTAGAGCACCTTGTTGAGTCGCTGCCACAAAGAATTAAAGCAGCTCTGAAGGGAAACGTTGGTCCAACTCAATACCAGCAAGGTGTAACTAATTAAGTGGCTGGTGGTTATATATTCACCCTCACAGCCCTCAACCCTCAACAGACTGTTACACTTTTAAGATCCAGTTCATACAAAAAGACAGTGTTTGAGTTTAAAGCCCATTTTCAAGTTGGAAAATGTGTGTAAATAAAGGAGTAATACTAAGAATACTTTCCCATGACAAGTGTATTCAGGTTTAAGCAGAAGTATGTTTTTATTTTATTTGTCTTGATCGACACGCTTTATTGACTCTAACACTTTGTTCTAATGGTTAACTTGCCCTACATAAGCTCTGCCCAGCCTTTACACTGTTGCCCATATTTGGGTATTATGGCTTTAAACATCAGACACTATGACGGCAAGTTAGAAGCATGACAAGTAACACATGCCAACAAACAAGTAGTAATACACCTGTGCACCCACATGCATTAACACACAGACACACACACATTGAACCTATTACCCTGAGAAGAACAAAATTACTTCTGTCTTTCAGATTCCAGAGAAATATAAAACACAGACAGAGCAAACACAGACACACGACTGTTAAAGTATTTAGCAGAGCTCAGAGGAACCCAGAACATAGTTTTGTTCTCTGTGGTGTGTGAAAGCAGCAGCCTTGTAATATAAAACACACAACTATGCTGACAGACTTCAGTGTTTCTTGAAATTCTTTTTCTTTCTTTTACAGGCAAGACGTTATTTATTTATTTGTTTAAACACGTTTTTACTGTGAAACTGTCTGTTAATACAGTTTAATACTGAGCTGCTTATCTGTAGCTTGTCAGAGTATTTAGAGTTATACCTTTATGTAGCTCAGCCTTTGGTGCAGTAGCTCTTTGTAGACTGGGCATCCCTCTTACCTATCTTGGCCAGTTGAATGTTTATGCTTTATTAACACAGGGCTAAGGTTAAGTTAAGGGTTAAATTTGGGATTGGACCCTGTCAGTCTTGGAGAAAAATGTGGTAAGCTATGTCTCATAAAATACTGCGTTCATTGGCCAACTCTGTGCACCCTTGTGAGCTCAATGAACTTAAATGATTTGGGGGAATTCCTCTTGCTCACATTTCTTTCATTTTAAACATACAAACTTTTGGAAGTAGAATGTTTTCTCTTTATGTTAATCTGCTGGGAAATTCTTTCACAGCAGGAGACATTCACTCATTTTTCACATCGACCTGAGATTTCTCTCACCATACACATAGTTATCATACTCTGTCAAGGCTATGGTGGTACAGGTGTGGGCGTGTGTGCATTTAAATCTATGTTATGCTGGCTGATGTTTTCTCTCTAGGGTGACCTCAGTCATATTTTCTTTTTTTTTATGTCTCTCTCTCCTAAAGGATGGTTTCACTTCGTTGCTGTTGGCAGCCAGACACAGTCATGTGGAAGTGTGCAGCACTTTGCTGGACTGTGGTGCTGAAATCAACACTTCTGACAACAGTGGCAGGTATATAAAACATACTCAGCAAGCAGTAAGAGAGAAAAAAAAATCACAAATTAAGTGTTGCCTATTGTAGGATATTGGAATGATGTTGAAGTGGTGATCAGTAGGCAGTTTTGTCTGTGTTGTAGGACGGCCTTGATGCTTGCCACTGAGTCCAATGCACCGTCTGTTGTTGAAGTCCTGGTTCAGAGAGGAGCTGACTTGACGGCTGTAGATACAGAAGGCCATGATGTCTTACATTATGCTAAGGCGTCAGGCAGCTCTGAAGCCCAAACTGCCCTCTCAGCTGCTCTAAACAGACATCTGGTCTCAGGTAAGAGTTATGCATAAACACATAAACATACAGTTAGTAAGTGAGTGCAGCCAGCCATTATGCAAGTATTGAGGAAGTACTCAATAAAGGTTTTTATGTAAATTTTGTGGACAATGTCACTCTGGCTGCAGTAGGCACCCATATTTGTTTTCTCCCTGAAGGACATTGCAATGAGCCCGCCTATTTCCATGGAAACTTACTCTGTGCCTAACCTCTGTATTAACCCTGCCCCCCAAAATAATGCCAGGTCCAGTCTTGAATCCTGTTTTAATAATGTTAAGTGTATTAACGCGCACATACTGTGAGACAGGTTCATGCTGCTCTGGGTTCAACACAAAGTCAACACTGCCACCTGTAGTTACCCTCCTGTTACTGTTTCTTTTTTCTTTTGCGCAAATGCAAAATGTACTTGATTTTTTTTTTCCTTTCTTGTTTTTCTTTCCATCTCCTTTGCCAGATACGAAGTCTCCTAGAAGTCCCCAGGTACGACATCACTCTGCTTACTCGATACTTTCTCACAAACATGCATCAAAGTTACTAAAACACATGAAATTACACAGCCAGTTACAGTGAATAAATATTTTAGCACTGCAAATTGAAGTGAAATGATTAATAAAAGCCAATTTTAGACTAATTTTAATTACATAGATATAAATAATATAGTTCAAATTCTCTGTTAGTATCATATTTCTGAGCTTTGAAAAAAAGAATCTTTAATTGCTGTATTTGGAAGACAAATCTTAATTCTTACTGTAGCACCCACTGATTGACTCCTTTTACTAACCAGCACTGAATCCCACTTTTCTTTCTCTCTTTTTGTCACCTTCCCTCTCTGCCTCTTTTGCTGGCTCTTCAGCATGATCAAGTAGCTAAGCTAAGCGATGAACGGATCATAACTCCCAAAAAACGAAAAGCACCTCCACCTCCCATTAGCCCACCGCAGGTAAATGCATGTCTCTGTCGGCTTGTATCAGTGTGCCACTCTCCATATTAATATTAATGCATGTTTGTAGTTTATTCATACAAAAGGTAATAAAAGAACAAAATCAGTGTTTGCCTATTTATACACTACCTGTAAAATTCTCTTTGACAATCAACTGCTTTCTAGTGCCAAAATGTTTCGTTCATGTAAGATGTAGAGTCACTGGCCAGGTTGCTGTGGAGGCCATTTGAGTACAGTGAACTCATTGTCATGTTCAAGAAACCAGTTTGAAATGATACAATCCAGGGATAGACATGGTCAACAACAATACTAAAGTATTCTTTGGCCTTTAAGTGACGCTTTTGTTGCTGCAGAAATCAAGACCTGTCAGACCAGGCGACATTTTTCTGATCTTCTAGTGTCCAGTTTTGGTGAGCCAGTCTGAATTATAGCCTCGGCTTCCCACTCTTAGCTGACCTCTGTTAGAGAGGCATCCGATGTGGTTTTCTGCTGCTGTAGCTCATCTGCTTCTAGGTTCAATGTGTTGTGCATTCAGAGATGCTCTTCTGCATCCCTTGGTTGCAACAAGTGGTTATTGGACATCAACGAGGCATTTTTACCCAGAGAACTGCTGCTCACTGGATATGTTCTCTTAGTAGTTCAGCAGTTTCTGAAATACAGAGCTCAGCCTGTCTGGCACCAACGTTCAAAGACACTTGAATCACCTTTCTTCCCCATTCTGATGTTCAGTTTATAGGTCATCTTGACTATGTTTGACATGCCTAAATGTATTAGGTTTCTCCAATATGATTGGCTGATTAGATATTTGTGTCGGGTAGCAGTTGAACAGGTGTTACCTAGTAACGTGGCCTTTGTGTGTATATTTTATGCACTGACATGGAGTTTGTTCCTTTAGTTGTTTATTAAAACATTTCAGGATAGTTATGTAATAAAGTGCACACCATCAACTTTAAGGTTTTTCAGTTCAATTAAAGATTTAGAGACTATGCCATTTTAGTATTTATCCTTCACTTTTTCAAGGGGGCCAAAGGTAACGGGGCAGTTCACTGAAAAACATTTTCTTGGACAGATGTGGGCTATTCCTTTATTATTTCTTCATCATCATCTAAATAACTAAAAATTCTATCAGAGAGGTAGTAGGAATATAAGAGTGTTCAAATTAATAGTTTATAATCTTTTTTTTAATGGACATGATCAAAATTTATCAGGAAATTTAACCCAAAAATCCCTCTTCAGAGCTCTGGACCCTCGTCCCCATCAATTGTTACATCTACTGGCACTCCAGCATCCAACAAAAGCGACACTCCCAAGAGATTCAGCTACAAGGTAACAGAAAAGCACAAGTTATTACAAAAATGTGAAATCGAAAGCTCCATTAAGCAACCATGTTAAGTACAACTTGGCTAAATTCTTTCCTTCGGCCTTCATATAATTTTTCTCCTGTTTATTCTGCTGCTCGTCACTCTTTTCTCCTCCCCTTTTTTTCATAGGAAGATGAGATCAGAGGAACAGCACTGAAAGAGGAGGTTGAGAAGGAGAGAAACATGCTGCTGGAGACGATTGAAGACCTTAAGCAGACGGTGGAGACGGTGACTGTTCCTGAGCTGGATTCAAAGGTGACTAATGGCTGACAACACTTTGGTGATTTATTTAAATGACACACATGCAAATTTTTAAACCAGATAAAATGATCTGGACAAAAATAATGACATTAACATACCATGATTTTATATACTGTATTTTCATGCGTATTTTATGGATACTAAACAGTGAATGCTTTGACTTTAGATTAAACTTTGTATCATAAGTTTACCAAAAAGCTAGTTTGCTTTTCTGAGTGTAGTACTATACACACACACACACACACACACACACACAGCAACCTTTCACCATTTCAGCATACTTGAAGGAGGTCTAACATGTCACGACTGGTGTTGTTTTTCAGTAGGTAGGTGGTGGTCCTTAAGTTGTCTCTATGCCTCAGTCTGGCATGTGAATGTATGTGTGTGTATGTCCTGGCAGGCCGAGCAAAGTTTAACAGCGTCTGCTGCTCTGGTTTCTGCTCTTCAAGCCAAGATCACAGCTCTCACTTTGGAGAATCAGCAACTTGCAAGCAAGCTTAAGGTATGCGACCCATTCATTGATGTTCATGAGTTTAACTCTCAAACAAAAGACCCAAAACACTCAATGTAACAGTAAACTGCTCATTTAAGCCAAATAACTACTGCAGATTGTTTTAAAGTGAGAGATAGAATTTTTTTCTTTTATAACAAAATAATGTGCAAATACTGTAGATATGTAATAGTAATAATAATTAAATGAATACATAAAATCTGAAGGAAAAACAGAATCACAAAACTAGGCATACAGTGTTTCAGTGTTTGATCAATATATGCTTGCACCGATGGAAATCCTGAAGATGATGAAGATGATTTACCCAGCCTGCTCGTTACAATTAGAAAATTGGAAAGTGTCAGTTTAACTACAGATTACTAGACATTTGTTTGCAGTTGAAGCCGGAGCCTGAAAAGCTTTTGGAGAAAACTGCAGTGAGTTTTGAAGGTGTTTCAAATTCGGGACAATAGAATACAATTTACAACAGCATATATACTTTTTTTTTTTTTACATTAATAAACACATTCGGTCAATGTTCCTCAACTCGGTACTTTCACTTTATATAACTCCACATTTTGAACTTTCATCTCTTTAAAAGAGACGAAAGAATAATTTTCCAACTTTGGTCTTAAATGTAATTTAAAGTGTATTGGAAAGGTCTTAACTTGTGTACTCCTGGTGGTTAGCTGAATACCAGTATTGAAGCACTAGACAGACAGAACGACAGCCTTTACTTTGTAGAAGCATTTGCATTATTTTGATTTTGTGGGCGAAAAGGAGAAAAACAACCTGAACTTAGCTACAGTAGTGATGAGCCTGTTAGGTGTGAAGAGCTCTATTTCAGACACCTGCAAACACAGCAGAGCCCTACAATAACAAGCAGATATGCCTGTTCAAAAAATATAGAGTGCCTTTACTGTGCATATGTATCAGTGCAATGATATTACTGGCTCACATATACAAAGTGGGGTTTTTTGGTAACCCAAAAGTACTCTAACTACTGCTGCTTTTCTCAGGCAGAGTTGCTGTAAAATGACTGATAAAATTGAATGTTACTTTGAAAAGTAATCTTAACTAACACTGGTTTCTGTATATGAAAACAAAACAAACAAAACTGTCCTGAAACTGCAATCATCCTCCCACAACTGCTACTGCTAAGTGCTGCTAAATGCAGTTGTGTAATATCTCATATCTAATTGTTAAAGTGTGCAGGACTGCATCTATTGATCTCGTGCATTATTAATTAATTTGCCAATCAGATTGTTCGCTGTGCATCCATCGGAGTGTGTGTGTGTATGTGTGATGGAAAGAGCAGCAGATATAGCAACATGCACACGTGTACCAATGATTGATTGTGGCTTGTAGTAGAGTGCTATACAAGTACTAGGTTACCGTTTAATCTGCAATTATTTTTTTTTACATTATATAAGTAAAAGTTTAATTACATACTTAAAACCTTCAAAAAGCCCCCATCAATATGTAAATACTTCTGTTTATTGATTTGTTGTTAACACTCTGACTTTTAACTTCTGTCGGTATCCGCAAATCATAGAAACATCCATCCCTCCAAGGAAATGAGGACCTGAAAGAGATGAGTCGTCCAAACAGCATAGCTTCCAACTCCTCCTTCCACTCTACCCAGGATGAGTTTGAATCATTGCCACAAGTGCCCTCCACTACCGAAGTGGAAGGGGAAGATCCAGGAGTTGACTCTGTGATACTGGAGGAACAAGAGACGGAGAGAGTGCAAGGAGGAGGTGAAGAGGAGATCCGATTGTTGAGACAGACACTACAGAAAGTTCAGATAAAACTGCTCGAAACCAGGAAGGAAAACCAGTCTCTTCAGGCTCAGTTGAAACCTGAGGGAAGCAGAGAAAGAGAGGATAATGAAAAAGAGAGAGGAAGAGAGAAAGAGTTAATGGAGAGTCTAGCAGAGCTGCAGGCGAAGCTGACTGACACTCAGGAGAGATACCACCAAGCTGTTGAGGAAGCAGAGAATTTGAGAGCACAGGTGGGAGCGAGAGAAGGCCAGGAGAGCCAGAGACATACATCACCCACACTTGAACATGAAGTAACACATCTGAAGGCCCAGCTCGCCCAATGCGAATCAGAGCTAGATAAAGGAACAGAAGATATCAGACGGCTGGAAGAGGCGGTGAGGAAGACAGAGGAAGACAGACAGATTGCCAAAGAGACGGCGCAGCGGGCAGCACAGCTTGAGGAGCTGTACAAGGAGGCACAGGAGGAAGTCAAGGTGCTCCAGGTAAATACAGGATTCTTCTGTATGAATCTGATGTTAGAAACCTGTGTTCCTCATCTGCTTGAGGCTGGCAGCTTAAAACTTAGCTGATACCAGAGGAGCACTAATTTTAACACTTTTCTTTAAATTACACATTCCCAACATATCCTTAATGTCATTCACCCATCCTGTAATTTATCCCCTTCCTGTCATTTAGGAGGCTCTGAGGGGCACAGTGCCTGTTGACGCGGCAGCGAAAGACTTTGAAGAGATGAAGGCTGAGCGAGATGAAGTAATCGCTGGGCTGCAGCGCCGCTTGCTGGAACTCTCACACTCTTACAGTGAAACCAAAAGTCAGCTGAGTACCACTCAGAAACAGCTGGCTGAAGCTCAAGCTGAGAGCAGTACAGGCTCCTCTCCCACTTGGGAACAACAAATCCAGGTGTTAAACAGTAAGGTGGAGGAACTGCAGACTCTGCTAGCCGAGGCAGAGAAGAAACATTCAGTTGCTCAAGAGGAGATTTCACTACTGAGGAAGGAGGCAGAGGCTCAGGCACAGAGCTCCGTGGCCCTTGCCGATCACACACAGGTGATGTTGTCCCTGGGTAATGCCATCAAAGAGCTGGAAAGTGAGGCGGAAGCCCTGAGAGAGGAGCTACATCAAAAGGCCACGCAGGTGGAGGCTCTTCAACACAGGTGAGGAAAACATAGTGATAGCACAAACTTAAATGCTTCAAATTTGGATTGTGCATCTTTTTCTGCTTTTAATTGAACTCCACCTTGATTGTACACATGGACAAAATTCCTGGATAATAAGAAATATTAAAAGGAAAGAAGCTAGTATTTCAATAATGCAATAATGATTATCAGTAAATGGGTATAAGCTTAAGACATAGACTGTATATAAAAAGGCTGCATATACTGTACTATAAAGTCACAGGTAGATTTTGTGGCGTTGTGTTTAGCAACCTCAAATTTAGCATAATAAATGATGCCAAAAGTGGAGATAATGAGATGAAGGTGGAGTGCTAAGTTACCAGCTGACACTAGTTAGCTTGGTTAGCAAGGTGTACCCATAGAATGTGTGGGTGCAGATACCTGCTAATTTGTGCTTAAGGACAGACTAGGTTAAACAAAAATCATTTTCACTTACCAAAACTATAGCACATACTTTTTTGAAGGAACTATTAGTACAATTAATCACACAGCAAGCCTGTATCTTAAATTAACAGAGGTGAAGCATAGCACCCACCCATTGCTCAAAGCAGCAACTTCCCTAATTATACATGCCTTTAAATGTGAGTTAGACTCCTTTTACTGCCTGAGCAAATTGTAACATAATTTTAAAAAATGAGATATGAGTCTCAGTTGCTGCTCAACAGCCTGTGGAGTGACTTATTTTTGAAGGAGTTTGCTGCAAAAATCCAAAGCTGTGGTTATGCTTGCTCATCAGTGCCTGATTTTTATTAGGAAAGCATGTCTGGTAAAAAATGTGACCAAAACAATTTTCATTGTTCAAACTCAATCAAATATTTTCTGTGAGGGGGGGGGTCCCCTGTTTGCTTTTTAGTGCGTGGGAACTAAAGCACATTCACCTCAATATTGTTTTTGGGTTGTTGGGTATATCCTGTCTGATGACTTTGCACAAACAGTCAGACAGCTTCAATTAAGTGTTCTTGCTAGAATAATATGTACTTCAGTACTAGGAGTTCTTGTGTCCCTTTCACAACTAGGCTGACAGCTGAGAAGGATGTCACCCCAGATGATTCAGTCTCCCGTGGTGAGCATGACACGATGCATGAGCAGCTGGAAGGTGAAGTGAACCATCTGACACATCTCCTCCAGGAGGCCCTCAGGAAACAGGATGAGATGGCTCTAGAGGCCGCTGATGCCTGGCAGAAGGTGGGAGGATAGGAAAGATTGCGAAGAAAAAACAAGATGTCCACTTTAGTTACTATCTGTTCTTAACACTTACTTATCTTAACTGCTCATCCATCCATCAGGCACGGGATAACAGTGCAGAGCGGGAAGCCCTGCAGGAGCTAGTGATGTCCAAGGAGAAGGAGAACCAGACACTGACAACCAAACTGGCTGAGTCCCAGGATGCTGTGTGCCAGCTCAAACAGCTGGTGGAGAATCATGTTGCCTCTGAGAGAGAAAAGAATAAGCGAGTCAGTAATGACAGTAAACTTAAATTGTCCTATTGTCAAACAAAGATTTCATATTCATCATTCCATTTACCAGTTTATCTCTGTTTTTTTTTCCCTCCCCTTATTAGATAGATGACCTGTCTCGGGAGGTGGTGAAACTGAAGGATGCCTTAAACAGCCTATCACAGCTCTCCTACAGCTCGTGCTCCCCCTCCAAACGACAGCAGCAAAATCAGCAGCTCGAGATGATGCAGCAACAAATCAAACAACTGCAGTACCAGCTCGCTGTAAGATTTCATCTTGAAAAATTCACATTTTAACACATAAACCAAATAGATTCTCAAATTAAAAGCAGATTACATGTAGGTTTAGGAGCCCCCAAAAGGTCACAGAAGATTTTTGCCAAAAGTTTTCACTCATCCAGATCATTGAATTCAGGTATCACTCAAGTTCATATGTGTGTGAAGGCAAATGAGCGAATACTTTTGGCACCATAGTGTACAGCCATGGATACAACCACATTCACACCATTGTCATCCACAGGCTGTGGTTTTAATCAGTGTTGGCAGCAGTCAGTGAGAGATCCGATGAACTTCCTCCTCTGTAGTGACAATCCGGTCTTTAAGTGGTGATGTAGAATTCCATTTCCGGGTCCAAATTCTCCCGTGTTCAATATACAGCAATGCTGTGTCCCTCGTTGTTTTGAACGATCTGAATGTAATAGCGAACAGTCACTGGGCTGCCATTGCTGTCCATTTTAGGGCATCTGGTCCCGGAAATGACGTCGGACTTAAAGACCGGATAGCGTGAGCTCTGTATAATACTTACACTAGCTTTGATATGAGTAAATTACGGTGATTAAGTTTGGATTTACCTCATGTCTTTGCAGGACTCAAAGAAGCAACACAATGAAATAGTTTCAGTTTACAGAATGCACCTCCTCTATGCTGTCCAGGTAAGTCCATCGATAAGTTTTAAGTCTTCTTTTTGGGCTACAGCTTGATGATGTTGACTTTTTCTCTCTTTGTTAGCCATCAAGGTTCTTTGGTTTGCATTTTATTGGAAGGTTGTTCAAATAAGTCACTTAACATTACTTATTTATTTACTTTAGTAATCATATGTTTAATTTATGTTTAGTCAGTTGACTAACTGAGCATGTGCCTTGTGCCTTTAGGGTCAGATGGATGAGGATGTCCAGAAAGCCTTGAAGCAGATCCTGATGATGTGCAAAATGCCAAGCCAAGCCAAGGAGGCCTCCTGAGACACACAGGCTGTGGTTTAGCAAAAGCATGTTGTCAGACACACGGTGCCTCTGGATGAAGCTTGAGGATTTGTTTATAAGGAACTGGTTTACAATCAGGTGTTCTTTGCCTTTTTTTAATGTAATTTTGACCCAGTTACCTAATGTACACCTGGTATCAACATGCCCTGTGTGTCTAGATAGCTTACTGAGTGTGGCTAAGGAGTGAATACAAGTTTGAAGGAAAAAAGACACAAGTTGAAAAGTCACCTAACACCACCTCTTCCTGCTGACTAAAGTAAATGATGGCAGCACCACTGTAATCTGAACATAATGTGGTTGAAGTCAGCCATGCCCTCCCAGCTCATCTGCTTATTAATCAAATCGCAAGGCACAATCAAGACAACGAAAACTTGTTTTAATACCAGGATAAATGCAAACAGCCATGGATCGGCTGTCAGGATCTAGATATAGAGCGTGTGTTCATACCGGGTGTAAAATGGGGCGTTACCGTTAGGATGTTTGTCAGGCCAGCGTGTGTACCCGCCAAATTTAAAGTGTGTGCACGATAACATTACACTGAAAGTGTGCAGTCACCTTAAGTCACATGCAGTTGTACACGTGCACCGATCGGCCCGGTGAAAACGGTGAGCCTGTTTCTGTTCCACCGTGCGCTCAGAAATATAAAGGAGCTGTTAATAGTATCTATTTTCTGATACAGCAGTGTTAGTGTTAATTGAGTTCATTGTTAAATGTTGAATAACTGTCCACATTTTCCTGATGGAGTCAAAGTTATTTGTGTCGCGTGAACAACTGCATGAGTCTTTGCTCGACAGCAGCGCAAAAAAGAAAAAAATGTGTTATGGCCGCACTTGTATGAAGAAAAAAGCAAAATGCTGTTTGATATTTTCCTATCAGGCAAAAAATATGTACAAAAATATATATTTTGTTGAGCTGTTTTACCTTGTCGTGTTTTATAAGTTACTGTACTTAATGACAAGCACTGATGGCTTTGCCTCGATGTCCCTGTTTTGTGTAAACCCACCCCCACCCGAGTATAACACTATTTGTTCTAGTGGCACCTGAATTAATACATTTTCCTCTTAATATTATTATTTTTTAAATTTTATTTTACATATGAGGGGTTAACTGTTTACTGAAGTAAAATTGTAACAAAAGTCCAGTGGTATGAGCTGAATATTTTTGTCTTTCTGAAACAGAGGGAGATAAGAGTTTTACTTTTTATATTTCCGCTACTCTTACAGTTGCAATCTCTTACAAAAGCATGTAAAATGTATTGCTTGATATCAAAATGGTTGAGTTTTGCATAAAGCAGGAGTTTTCCTGTCATGTGCCTGTAATCAGTATTTTTTTTGGCTCCACCAGTTTTAACAGGCTTCTTTATACCATCCTTTAATTTATTTGCATTTACCAGGAATGGTATTTTTTTCCCCTTTCTTCCAGTTTATGATACTCAGTGCTCCTTTGTGTGTGCGTGTGTGCGTGCGTGCGTGTGTGTGTGTGTGCAGGAAGAAGCTGTACTTGTTTGAGAATTTTTTGACTGTGTCTTCTAGAGACTTCTGAACTGTTTTCACTCCACACTTCTTTGCCTTAGCGCTATTCTTAGAGCCGCACACTCTTAGGGATCACCGTTCTAGAGGACACTTAAAATACACACAACACGTTCACTGTTTAACTGGAGTCAGATTGAATTAATATGTATCTGAGTGACTGACCCTTGTTTCTCACTGAGAGGCTTTTTATCACCCATCTAATATTAAGTTGACTGTCTGCATGTGTTTGTCTTAGGCTCTTCTCCTTCTCTGTAGACCTTGAGTAAGATGTTTTGTACCAAGAAAGGGAAACAAAGACGCAGCTTTTCCTGTTGGTTGTTTCTTTACTAACAATTTTGTAGTGAAAAGAAAAACTTCTTGTTTGGCAACTGTATTTTATCCACCTAATAAATTTTAAAGATACTGTACCATTATCTGTTTTGTTATTATTTAGAAAGTATAAAAATGACCTGTTTATAGCTTAACTGTGATATTGCTCCATTTGACGCCCGAGTAGCATTTTATCAAACAATAAGTGAAAACTGAGTGCTAATTTAAGGGCCAAACATATGACTAAGGATCATATCCATCCATTTTCTTTTGCTTATCCTTTAACTGTTAGGAATGTATTCTTTCAAAGTAGTGTATTTGTTCAGTATACCTGTTTAACTACTAATGCAAACATCTAATCGGCCAATCACTCGACAGCAGCTCAATGCATTTAAGCATGTAGACATGGTCAAGATGACCTGCTGAAGTTCAAACTGAGAATCAGAATGGGGAAGAAAGGCGATTTCAGTGACTGATCGTGGAATGGTTGTTGGTGCCAGACAGACTGATCTGAGTATTTAAGACATTGCTAATCTACTGAGATTTTCCCCACACAATCATCTCTAATGGTTCGAAACAGAGAAAATATGCAGTAAGTGGCAGTTCTCTGGGAGAAAATGCTTCGTTGATGTCAGAAGAGACTGATGGGAAGGCAATGGTAATTCAAATAATTGCTCACTACAATCAAGATGTCTGTGTAGGTTCTCAGTCATTCAGGTCATTGGAGTTTCTGGAGCTTGAATAACATTTAGAAGATGTTTCACCTCTGATCCAAAAGGCTTCTTCAGTTCTAAAGCTAAATGGTGGAGAATCCTAGGTATTAAACCCGAGTGGGGGTGTCCACTGTAGGTGGTAGGTGACCCACTATTGAGCATGTGATTAATCACATTAGCCAAGGTGTGAAAAAAAGTATGGGTCATTACAATCAGTGGTTTCGGGTGAAACCAATGTGGGGACCCCCCCTCCTCCTATGACACCTATTGAGGTCAAATGAACAAAATGTGTGATTGGGGATTGAGGTGCCTGAGAAGGGAGCTCAGGAACACATTGTAGATGGGGGGACAGTTGGTGTTGTAAACCACCACCTCTGTTCAGCGATGGTCGTTCACAGTTGAAAGATTCTTTTATTCCTTTTTTTAAACAACCTGTCTAGGTCCAAAATGTGAACACTGGCATCCTCACAGAATGCCCTTTCTCCTCCAGGTGCAGATGTACAGCCAAGTCTTGTCCTGTCGAGGTGGCTCTTCTATACTGCGCCATGCATTTGTGGAGTGGCTGTTTGGTTTTTCCAATGTAGAGGTCAGAGCACTCCTCACTGCACTGGACAGAATACACTATGTTGGTTAGCTTTTGTTTGGGAGTTTTGTCCTTGGGATGAACCAGTTTTTGTGTGGCTGGGTCTGAAGTATACTGGGAAGTCATTCTTGGAGAAAATTTTCTTGAGTTTCTCTGACAAACTTGCTACACAAGAGATGGCAGTATAGTGCCATTTGTCATTCTCTCTAGTTGGTGTCTGACCTTTTTTCCTGTTCATTTTTGCTGATTTGAGTAAAACCCAGTTGGAATAACTTCCTGCCACCCAGCCACACACTACAACAATTTCTTCACCCCTGAAATCCGCAATCATGTCCTTGGTTTTGAACATGTTGAGCTGGAAATAAGACTCTTCACACCACCTGACAAAATGTTCAACAACAGCTCCATGGCCGTTTTTTTTTTTTTGGCAACACAAAATACTAACAATGACCATCTGCATACTTTAAAATGGTTCTACCATCAAACATGGTCACACACATGTTAGTATATAGAATAGACAGCAAGGTAAAGAGGACGCACCCTTGTGGTGAACCAGTGGATGATATGATTTGGTCCGACTGAACTCCTATTACTCTAACCCTCTGTGTTCTGTTAGGAAGTTCATCCAGCCAGCAAGATTACTGCTTAACTCAAAATGATCTAAAAGTCTGTGGCTCAGAACGTGTGATTGAACGGTAACTGTTTGTTGTGATTTGGCGCTATATAAATAAAACTGAAGTAATAGCACGCCGTACCTAATAAAGTGGCCGGTGACTGCATATTGCTGCAGTAGGTCCATAGAGGAGAACATGCTTCCACTTATCTGGGACACCTGTAATAACTCACCTGGGGAATTCCTGCGGATACTTCGTGCTCTACTCGTCTCTGGATGTCCTCCAGCTGATTTTTTAACTGCGTTAGATCTTTCAACTGTTTCAGAGGATCCTAGAAGAACAGGAGGTAATGAAATTAACACTATAAACGATGCGATAGTTCAAAGTTATTTTATCTTGCTAAACAAAACGTGTCTAGATCGGTCTTATGACGAGCATCTCAAGTTCTTTAACCGAACTCCACACTGTCCAAGTTTTCTCATCGGCACAACTAAAGCCGACCATTTTCATTTAATCATGATGGCTGCCCCGGAAATTAAACGTTAATATCGACGTTAAAACGTTGCTGAGAGAAACACTTTTTTATCGTTCTTTTCTAGAAGACGCCGTCATACGATGAAGCGCGTAAAATTAAAACATTTTACGCTAAAGCACACACACTCACTAACCTTGCCATCCGCCATTTTGGCTCAGTATTCGGCTCATAAGCCTGTGCTGCAGCAGTTTTTTTTTTTTTCCCCGGCTCGATTAGTACGGCCTGAAATACAATGTAATAAATACGATGTAGAAACGGAAAGTTGCTGCTCTTGGCATATTATAAAGTATCATTAAGAAAAAAAAAAAGGAAACAAAGAATTTTTTTTTCACCTTTATGTAGAATATGGATGAAAAAAAATAATAAAAAAAACCAAAAC
>VUQJ01017185.1:5671-15844 GCA_015108635.1 Andinoacara biseriatus | reverse complement strand
TACCCCATTGTAATCCCCTGATGTCTTCCTAACTCTCATTTGCTCTCTCTGCTTATTTTCCACTCTTTTTCTCAGTGTTTGGGTGTACTTGTTCTAGCCTTGAGGTGTGTGTGTGTGTGTGTGTGTGTGTGTGTGTGTGTGTGTGTGTGTGTGTGTGTGTGTGTGGTGTGTGGGCTAGGCTGTGGCCTGTTTATAGGATTGGAAGTTATTCCCATAAACTCAAACTGAAGGTCAAGTAGGAAACGGAAGAAAGAGAATAACAGTGGATATGTATCTCCTGCTTTTGTATGAACTCAAGTGTGTGAATGAGGAGCTTGATGATTTACCATGTGAGGGGCAAGATTAAGGTGGCATTATGACACACAGCCACATTCTCCATTAACATATAAGCAAGTTTGATCTTACACTTATACACATACACACAAATGCGCGCTGCAGCTGAGTGGAAACGAGTGTATTGAGTTAGAGAGATGGGGTCAGCTCTAAATCATTACAGGTCACCGTGGCAGGGTTGCTACCAGATTAGATTAAAGTCCAGCTGATAGACTCAGCCATGCACATTAAAGCACCGCGCACACACACACAGACACACACACACACACTTGCGAATGGAGTAAACACAAAAGTGGAAACCCTAGCACATTAATCACAGTAAGCCTGAATGTAATGTCCTGTGATGTAGCTTTGGTTCCTTGTACAGAAAGTGAGGCAGCTTGCTGACCCCTGATGAGTAAACAGCCATACAACAGATAAAAGCAGCAACTGTCCCAGTGGAGCAGACTGTTGGGAAACCAGCCTATTAGGAAGCTGAAGAGACTGATTAGATTAAAGCAGGCTGAGTCGGGTCACTGTACTGGTCCTCTGGCTCCAAAAGCTCTCACCACTGGGATGACACACTCCAGGGCTGAGATATACAGATAGCAGCCTGTGCTTAATTCTCTGAGAAATACAATTCTTTTGCTGAGATTAAAAGGTGTTTGAGTGCGCATCTGGATGGAAGAAAGGACAAAATGAATAGAGGAGCAGCTGCTGTTTATCTGCATGGCATCTCTGCTTTCAAGCACAAGCACAAGAACAACACTATAAAGCTCCCTTGGTGGGCTATATGTTACTGCAACATACTGCTCTCTGCACCGGCTGCACTTCTCTCTCGGTTTCGAAAGAACAATAGAAAGAAAGATGTAATGTGGTTCTGGCTTTCCCACTTCCTGTCTTCCCTTATACACCCTTTCTATCTTTCTACCCCAGCAAAATACCAATCTTTCTCTCCTAGGTGGTGTATGTCTGACCTTCAGTGATGAATTTACTATTTACTGCCAAGTGGCTCTTTAAGGGTGTCTGTGATTCACATGACCTCACTTCCTCTGACCCTGCTAGGCACTCTTCAGCATGGCTGGCAGCCAAGAGCAGGGGGGCACCAAGCCAGGTCCAATAAGGGCTTCTCCAAATCAGCTTGGACCACTACGATAGCTATCCTTCTTACTCCCTCCTCTCCTTTATATCCCCCTCCTCTCATCTCCACCTACACAATTACTGATGTAGGGTGGCGCAGCCTCTGTGCTCTCTAACACTGTATTTAATCGTAACTTTAATCGTCATTGCTATGAAGTACAATAACTGTAGATGAGAGGACTCTTGAGTGTGCTCCTCTGTTTGACTAAAATTGGCTGTGTGTGTTTCCTCCGTGTGTTTCACACTGTCCTCTGGGACGAAGCAAAGACCCCATCAGCAGACCTTATGTATTATTTACAAAGCACCACTGATATTCCAATAAATAAGCTAAGTGCCATTCTAAACAACTCTCTGCTGTCACAAACAAGAGAAACATATTCATGCGTTTTCAGACAGCCAGACACAGCAGCATCTTTTGATGTAATGAATAGGATTTTGAATAGGGCTTCACAATGCCGAACAAGTATGGGGTTGATCGATGCAGTAAAAGTTCATGGCACACATGCAGAGACTTGCAAACACAAATAACAAAGGGAGAGAAATTCACAAAACAGGCCAGGAAGCAAATGCTTGTGTGTGTCCCACCAGACACACACTCAGGACAGATAATGATCCATTCTGGTCTTGGTTTTGTGTATGTCTGTATCAGTGCTAACTCTAAGGCCATTACTTTCATCTGCAGCAGAATATATGCTAATTAGCTTCCAGGGAGAAAGCCAAGGGAGGTGAGAGGGCTGCAGAGGGGAGTAGGGGGCAAAAGAGGGAAGTGGAGGTGCTGGGAGGATTTTGTGAGATATGTGAAATGAATTTCTGTTGAAGTGCATTAAAGCTACATCTTCAAACTTTTCCCCACCAGATTGTGGCAGAAGGAGTTTGAGCAAGTGCATGCAAATACACATGCACAGTAAGAAACTAAATGAAAAATATGCACAAATAAAAGTAAACACTTTCTACAAATATGTATGAGTGAGAGTTGCAGTCTCGTTAATAGTGTTCGAACAGCAGCACACCTTAATGATGTCCATCTTTCTTAGTGCATCTGCCTCTGACATCATTTCACTTCAACTGTGGCAGCAGGGTTCAGGTCAGGACAGAACACTACTCATACACTGTCCATATATCACACATATCATCAGAACACTTTACTAGAGAGTGACTAATTAACCACCGCCCATGATACCAAGTTCACATCTAAGTCAGGTTGTCAGCTGGGCCAGACTTCGGTCTGGCCCTTGTCCCATATTTTACCCTTCCCTCCTTCCTGCTAAGGCTGGTCCCCTCCTGTTCTTCAGGGTTCTGTCTCAGTGGACCCTTCTGAAGAGATTTGACTGGCTTCTCATTTCCTATTCCCTCTCACTTAAGCATGAGTCTACACCTACTTTGCTCAAGCATGAAACCATACCCAAATATAAATCATCCCCTTTCTTTTTCTGTCATTCCAATAGGCCTTCCACAGGCTTGCATTTCTTCTCTTTATTTTCACCTCCACCCCAATTCCCTGTTTCTGTCTCTCATATTCTCCTTTTCTTGCTCTCCACCTTACACAAACACAACTCTAATAAATTGTGGCAGCAGTAATTGCATAGAACCCACCGGTAAATTTCACTTCCATTTACATTTAGATTAAAGAATATTTCATTCCCATCAATCTGAAGGACCAATGTGTGCATGGCTTTGCCCATATGCAGACACAACTGTTCATGGCATTTTATATTCTCACTGGTGCAAACTCCTGGAAACTGGCATTGGGTGAGAGTACAAATGCTTGCACTCAAAGTGTGCAAGTGCATAGTTTTTGCACACATTTAAGTAAGTAACAATACACACACTCATGCTCACAGACAATTAAATACAGTGAGCAGTAAATCTAAGCATTCACAGGCACACACGGATAAATGCACACATATTAAGATCCTAATTGCAGTGCCCGCATACTAATATATGCAAAGTTACATGCACAGTAGGGAAATTTGATTGATAATGGGGCAGTGTTGTATTAATCAGAATCTAGTACCCAGTGACAGCCTCAGAGACAAATACAGCTTAATAAAGTTTAGAGTTTCTCTTAATGATTAAAGTAACTACAAGTAACCTGAGCAGGGCATGCAACTTAAAATGAGATTGCAAGCATCTCATACCTGAACTATAAATAACAGAAAAACAAAGGGGATGTCTTTCTATACATCTATACATTTTTGTGCAACATTTATTCCTAATACTACAACAAAGAGACAACAAAAATACTACAAAGATGCCTATTGCACCTAGGAAAAAAGATTCAGTGGACAAAATATGCATCAAAGCTGCAACCTTAACCTTAACATCACCTTAAAAACAGTTCATAAATGTGGTAGTGAATTTAGAATAGTGTTTGGGAAAGAAATAAGGCAACTGTGAATTCTGAATACCAAGTTAACAGAGTATAAAGTTTGGTTACAATACAGTACATGTGATGCTGAGCCATGCTGAGGCAGAATCATGCAGGAATCAGCATCAAACTGAAGCAGGAGGAAAACACAGAGATATTACAAAGAAAGAAAAGTAGCAGTTTCAGAGGTACGTTATTTGAAAAAGAAAATTTTCTCATGTCGATATGCAGTCCCGGGAAAAACCAAGTACACCCTTAATGCTTCCATAGGAATTAAGAAGGTAAGTAGCGGCCAGATGCTGCTAATCAAATGCACTTGTTTAACTGATCAAGTGTGACAACTTCTAGAGAAGCAGGAGTTTGGGCACTTTGCTGGTATTCAGCATTCCGCTGTATGTTGCCACAATCTTCACAGGAGTGGACGTCCCAGAAAATTCACACCAAGGTCAGACCATGCAATGCTCAGAGAAACTGCACAAAAAAAAAAAAAAGAGCCACACCTCAGACACTACAGGCTTCAGTTAGCATGACAAATATGAAAAATGTATTAAAAAAGTATCAACAAGTATGTTTATTTGGATTGGTTGCCAGGAGGAAGCCTCTTCTCTCTAAAAACAACATGGCACTGTGGCTTATGTTGGCAAAGTTGAATTTGAATAAACCACAAGACTTCTGGAATAATGTGCTTTGGATAGATGAGACCAAAGTGAAGATGTATGGATATAATGCAATCTTTGGTGATAACCAACCACAGCATATCAGCACAAACAGCTCCCACCAACTGTCAAGAACAGTGGTGGATGGTTGTTGATTTAGGCTTGTTTTCCAGCCACAGGACATGGACACCTTGCAGTCATTAAATCGACCATGAACTCCTCTGTATACAAAAGTATTTCAGAGTCTAATGTGAGGTCATCTGTCTCACAGCTAAAGCTTGGCCAAAACTGGGTCATGCAACAGGACAATGATTCCAAGCACAGCAGCAAATCCACAACAGAATGACTGAAAAAGAATCAAGATGTTGCAGTGGTCCAGTTAAAGTCCAGACCTCAACCTGACTGAAATGCTGCAGTAGGACCTTAAGAGAGCTGTACATACACAAATGCCCGCAAACCTCAATGAACTGAAGTAAAGCTTTGAAGAAGAATGAGACATAATTTCTCACAATGATGTGAGGCTGATAAAATCATACTGAAAACACTTAATCCAAGTTATTGCTGCCAAAAGTGGTTCTACAAGCAGCTTAATTATGGCGTGTATTTAGTTTTTCACAGACCTGCATAGAGTCCTGTGAAAACATTTTCTTTTTCATATCACTTCTCATACTCTCCATCAAGTAACAATATGATTCCACATAACTTATTATTTGAAATAAACATGAGCAAACCTTGTGCCACTGTCAGCCAGGTACTCATTAGCATAACATTCATATTGACTTTGCTTAGGGTACATAAATCTGACGTTACTACTGAGTCCTCTCCCTGTTTTTTTCCACTACAGTTTCTCTTTCAAAATAAGAGCATAAACTTCAAAACAAACTAAAATATGTCTAACCATATGAAGGCCATTTACAGTCCCTGGATTTTGGAGGTTTGGTTATCATCTGTACAGTCTGTACACTCACACATTTAAAGTAAATTGCGAGGGCCCTTGCTTGAGAGGGACAACTAAAGCATACAAAAAGTAAATACACAATTACTTAGGATATTATCACATATACATTACTACCACAATATCAGTATATGGTTATTGTAACACCCCTAACTCTACGTTGGTAAATATTGCTTCTTTGATATGAACACAAGGTACTTAGGTTCAGACTCTCCACATCGCAGAAAATGCTTACCGCATTCATTCGGCGGTCTGCTGCAGAATTGTAATTTAGATCAGACCATAGTGGCCTCTAAAAGGTATGGAGAAAATCTCCTATTAAGATATCTATGTGTTTATCTGAATTTCTTCTGGTGCTGCAAGCAATTGCCAACAACATAAAGTACAGTCAGAGCAACTCATAGTTGATGGTGTGTCTCAAGAGCTCAGGTATGTTGTGTTCATAAAGTGCAGCACTGAAAAAGAGTTTCTTTTTTCCTTGAAATGTGCAATATTTAGCCATTAAAAGAAATCACCCTTAACCACCCTTTCAATGGAACTCTGGTCTTGTTTATATGAGTGGTACAGAAATGCTTCTGTCAGAACATTTATCTGCCTCCACATGTATACATATTCTTTGCTCAGTATTTTCACACTGATGCCATGGTGGGTGTTTAGAGGAAGCACACTTTGAGTGTCCCACACACAGACACACCACGGGCACACAAACACACACTTAACCAATACTGGATCATAATACATTCAGAAGCAATCTCATCCACTGCGCATAAAAGACAGCAATATGTGCCCAAAACCTAACTGTAATATTTCAAAGGTTTATAAGGAGAGAAGAGAGAGCGAGAGAAAAAAAAAAAGACCCAGAGGCAGCAACAGGGGAAAATAGATACCACCACGAATTTGCCTTCCCCCTCTCGTTCTCTTTCTCTCTGTTTCTGTCTCTCTCACTGTCTGTCTCTTGCTCCAACTCCCCCACCCACCTCCCTCCTCTCAGTATTACTGCATCATTTCCAACAGTAATGAGTGCACCAGGAGCAGTGAGAGAGCAAGGGAGAGGGGACGTACTTCAGGGAATTAGAGTGTTTAAAATATACACATTGGCTTTCCTCTTGTGGGTGATCAGTGCAAATAGCCACCCCCACCCCCACCAAACTGTCTGCACATATGCCCAATATATCCAGCAGGTAGTGAATCAGTGCACGACACCTCTGCATGCTGTGTGCTGTCTGATCCCTAGGATTGCTATTAACATTATTAATAACCGCAAAGAAGCTTGTTTATCAGACACCATCAGGTATTTTTAAGGGTTTGCACCGTTGTGTTGCGTTACGTTATTGTTTAGGTTCCACTTATTACTGCTGTTTTGCTTTCACTGGCACTCCAGGACATAGAAAATGCATTACTTAGCAGTGCTTAAGTGTGTAAGACATTAACTAAAGCTTTTGCTAGAAGATAGCATGAAGGTAATTTCCTGCGTGAAATTGGTTTCTTTTTTCTCATGTCAAGGAAAAAGTATTTTTAGGCGTTAAATGGCTTAAAAAAAAAAGCCATTGGTGAAAGAAGTAATCAAATCCTTTACTTTAGTTAAGGTATAGATCTTTACTCAAAATATTGGGTTACAAGTAAAAGTCCTGCATGAAAAATACTACTCAAGTGTAACAAAATAAGCGGAAGCAAAATGTAAATAAAATATTAAAGCAAAAGAACTATTCTAGTGCCTCTGATTGGTTTTTACTGAAATGACATCATTAGATTATTAATGAAGGAAGTATCAGTGGGTAAGCAGCCTGTTCCAGTTTTAGCTGGTGGAGATAAAACTAGTTTGAACTGCTTCATATACAGATTTATTTATTAGAACACCAAATAAATCTAAGAGGTCGGGAGGAGGACTAATGGGAGAGGAAAGAAGATGCACAAAATCTGTTTTAATTTTGTGGACTTTATGTCCAGTCCTTGGTTTTTAATGAGATATTTGACCAATTGACCTTTTATTGAAATGAAACAATGCAAAAGGATGAGTGGGAAATATGTGGTGAAGCTGTTACCAACTCACAGACATCTGAAATGTGACTCTTGCCAAGATGTCAGAAGCCAAAAAGGTTGGAAACAGAGTACATTTCTACCAATGAGTTGTATTTTAAAAAGCTTGCTGTGTCATCCAATATGTAAAAATATGTTAAGTAACTAAAACTGCCTGATAAAAGCAATGAAGTAGAAAGTATTTCTCTGAAATATAGTGGATTAGAGGTATGAATTTGCATAAAAAAGTATAAAAGAAAAGCACAAGTACCTCGAACCTGTACGAGGGAAAAGTAATTGAGTAAATATACACAACTGGTTCTTTCCTAGGCACAGCACACACACAAATACCTGCTGGCATTTACAGCCACGTGAAAAAGGAAAATTTCCACAGGATACTATGCAGTCCTGTGAAACACAAAGTACATCCAACAGCCAGCTGCTGATAATATCTAAATATAATAAACTCTAGAGGCCTCAGTTAGCATGTTAAATGTCAACATTCGTGACAGTACAATTAGAAGAAATCTTGTTTGGCATGTTTGCCAGTAGGAAGCCTCTTCTCTCTAAAAAGAACATGGCAGCATGGCTTAGGTTTGAAAAGTTGCATCTGAAGAAACCACAGGACTTCTGGAATAATGTGCTTTGGATAGATGAGACCAAAGTGGAGATTTTTAACCATAATGCACAGTGTCATGTTTGGTGAATACCAAACACAACATATCAGCACAAACAGCTCCCTCCAACTGTCGAGCACAGTGGTGGATGGTTGATGATTTAGGCTTGTTTTCCAGCCGCAGGGCCTGGGCACCTTGCAGTCATTAAATCGACCATGAGCTCCTCTGTATACAAAAGTATTTTAGAGTCAAATGTGAGGCCGTCTGTCTCACAGCTAAAGCTTGGCCAAAACTGGGTCATGCAACTGGACAATGATTCCAAGCACAGCAGCAAAACTACAACAGAATGACTGAAAAAGAAAAGAATCAAGGTGTTGCTGTGGACCAATCAAAGTCCAGAGCTCAGCCTGACTGACATGCTGCAGTGGACTCTAAAGAGAAACCTCAATGAACTGAAGCAATGTTGCGGACAAGAGTGAGCCAAAATTTCTCGCAATGATGTAAGAGGCTGATAAAGTCATACAGAAAACAATTACTTCAAGTTGTTGCTGCTAAAAGTGGTTCTACAACCTGCTGAATCATGGCGTGTATATTGTTTTTGCAATGAGTCCTGTGAAAACTTTCCTTTTCACATCACTAAATGTTTGTCTAGACTTTCCTGGTGCCCGGTCAGTTTTATTGTCATTAGGGAGTTGTGTTAATATTATGACCAGAGGTGGCTGCAGAAGAAAATTACGACAACAGCATGATGTATGAATTTAGACTGCGGAGCAGTGAGGGAACAGGCAATCTCATAGGCTTTCTTATGTAGCTACATACTTAATACATGTTCAAGCACTTACTGTTGACCCCAGGATGTTCAGAAAATAAATCCTTCACAGGGTTTGTCTCACAGCATGTAAAAGAGAGACATTTGAATGAGCAGAGAAAAGACTGCAGCACTACATAAGTGCATGCTCATAGAAAATGCACGATTAGCCAACACTTTAGAAATACCTGCTTCACGAGTCCAAATACCTATTCTTTTTTTTCTTTTTCTTTTTTTTTAAAGAAAAGCTTGACCATGCACAATAGGATTTATATGTCAATTTGATTTTGCTGTCACCATATATCACCAAGTTTATAAAAATAAACATGCACAACACTGAGATGTGAAAATATAGACTTTACACAAAATATTATACATGAAGAAATCATTATTTCTGATAGACTTCTTTCATAAAGCGATAGAAGAATTTGAATTTAACAACTGAAAACCTTAGATAACTGAGATATGGTTTGTGCAAGAAGCCTGTAGCTAAAATCTAAAACATCTACTATGAGTTTCTCTATGCTTAGTGCTTAAACTGGAGACCAATATGTGCTTCAGAGAGAATCAATAAAATTTAATTTAACTTTTGCTTTGAAAAGGTTTTTGAATGAAAGTTGTGCTATAAAGAAGTCACAAGGTTACTTTTATATCGCAAAATAGATGGCCTCCCTTTTTTTTTTATTGTTTTGATGCATGCATCATATTAAAAACAGGGATGGTTTGTTGTAACCTCAGACAAACAAAAATAGATTGTTTGCTTGTCTGCTGTTGCTAAATAACACGAACAGACACCCACACAGGCAAACCTCTGCATGTGATACTGACTTGCACCGGGTAGGTAAATGTAATTATCAGCCAAGCAGTAAGCACTCAATTGACCATTATAAAGTTCCAGAGGAGTGAGGCACCGCATCACACTCTTTCAAACAATGATGAATTTAACCCAAAATGCAAGCACATTTGAGACCAGTTCATACATTGATGCTGGCACGGGGGTGAGGGTTAGGAAACTGGCCTCTAGGACAAAACAGAAGCTTATTAAAGAGAAGGAAAATTCTTTAAAATAGGAGAATGAGTCGGTTGCACAGCACTGTTTGACAAAGAGTAGGAGGCTGCTGCGGTCATGATGTTTGCAAAAGCGCCAAAAGTACATGGATCAAGCACATTTGTGTGGTAGAAATATTTGGAAGCTCAAATGCCCCAGAAACCGGATTCTGTTGTTGTTTATAACGTCTCTCTCTCTCTCTCTCTCTCTCTCTCTCTCTCTCTCTCTCTGTGTGTGTGTGTGTGTGTGTGTG
>VUQJ01017183.1:12250-24083 GCA_015108635.1 Andinoacara biseriatus | reverse complement strand
ACATATTTGTTTAATGTGTACACTGAAGGACATATCCTGGTCAAAAATGACTCCAAGATTTCTCACAGTGTTACTGGAGGCCAAAGTAATGCCATCCAGAGTAAGTATCTGGTTAGACACCATGTTTCTAAGATTTGTGGGGCCGAGTACAAGAACTTCAGTTTTATCTGAATTTAGAAGCAGGAAATTAGAGGTCATCCAGGCCTTTATGTCTTTAAGGCATTCCTGCAGTTTAACTAATTGATGTGTGTCATCTGGTTTCAGTATTATTAGCTTAAGACATAGATGGCAATAGAGTTTAGCTCTGAGGACAAATAAAGAACACAAGAACAGGTGAAGAAAATAGCTGGTAGGAGAAATGTCTTTACTCAGAAAGCTGCTTTAAACAGAAAATGCACAATTTTGTGACAATACTGCAGGAAGAAGCAGGAAGGAGCAGGTAAGATGCCGAAGAGGGACAGAGTACTAGAGGGTGAATGCAAAGGACAGAGAGGATCTAGGGGAGCCATTCCATTCCCGATTAATAATTGTACACAAACTGAATGCACTTCAGTTGGGATGCAACAGAGAGCATGTATGAGATAGTCCTCAACGAACAGGACATTTTATTTTAATTTTTGCTAATACAATATTGATAATGGGTCCAAATTTAAATACAATGAAGCATATGTCCTTTAGATTTTTTTACAGGAAAGACTGAAAAGCATTCCACTAATGCAGGCTGGTGCTGGTCCATTAAGCAATTACATCATGACACACTCACTTGTTTCCAAAAGATAACCAGTTGTTAGAACATACACACGCATGTCCTAGTGAATGAATGTGAAGGATAATTTATTTCTCATTAGGGAGGAAAAAAATGATATGAATGAATTCTATAGCAGCATCTAGAGAAGTGATTTGTCTTAAAAGACACCGTGCTTTCAAATGAGCGTGTTCAGAATGAGGAAACACAGCAGGTGGTCTGAGTGCATGTTGTTTAACCAGAAAGACAGATAAGCCATGTGCAATGCAGGCTCAAGCTGACATCAGTGGTGCTCCCCTGTCACTGTTTTGGCAGCGCTCACACACAACGCAACAGACAATCAGCAGCTCGGCGTGTAAAATGAAAAAGAGAAATGCTTCAAACATTTCTGCTTTGGTTAACACAGTTTTTATAAACCAGACTGATGACTGATGATGGGGCACTTCACAGATTTTACACATTAGGGTTCGCTGACTGGCCTCGAGCAGCAGTACTCAGCCTGTGGTAACAGTGACATCCTGAAGGAGCTTTTCAAAAAGCACCCCGTGTGATGCCAAGGATCCAATAAAAACACACTATTGAGTTAAAGAACTTTCCCTGTTTGTTCCATTTCGTTTGAGTACATTTAATTCACATTTATCACATTTCAAAATCAGTGAGTTTTTAACCGCGTTCTGTGGCAGCCAGGTGTGCCACCATCACAGCCGATGCACCGTCAGACATCTGCAGCGCTCTTGCTACTCTGACTTTAAGCTGCACTTTGAGGGTGATTCAAATTCTGCTCTCCTATCGGCGTCTCAGGCGGGCGGCTAGCCGGACATTCTCTTCCAGCATCTCAAATAAGCAGTGGGACAGTTTCTTTTGAGCCAACATCTGAAGGGCCATCTGAAAGAGGAGCAGAGGACACTGCTTCACCCCTCATCCGTCAGCTTGTGCTCACCGACTGAAATGAGTCCCACGAGTGTCTGATGGTGGACAATTTTCAGCCTTCAGCTCTTTTCCGCCTTCGAACACATGCTCGCAGTGACGTCACTGTTGTTTTGAGGCGATGCTATGATTCTGTTTGCTTTGGGGAGAGAAAAATAGAGAGAAACTAACCAAAACATTTCAATATTTCATGACATTTGTTATCTAAGCCTGCTTTCCACACCTGGGGCGACATTTCAGCCTTGTTGGTCTGCTTTATTCACCCTTTTATAACCACCGAGAATAACTGTAAATTGGTAGTTAATTAAAGTTTAATAAATGCATATTTTACTTTAATAAATGTTTATTTTTACGTTTATTTAGAAGTTGACATAGTAACTTTAATTTCCCTGACGGAACCCTCCCAAGGGGATTAATAAAGTTGATCTAATCTAATCTAACTATGATTGCTAAATGTTACAGTAATAAAGGTTTCATTATTTATGAGTAATCTATTCTCTTATTTAGCATTTACATGTGCTAACAGTGGTGCTGTGTTTAGCACTGTTGCCCCACAGCAAGAAGGTCCTGGGTTCAAATCCACCATCTGTCCAGGGCCTTTCTGTTTGCATGTTCTCTCTGTGTCTGCGTGGGTTTCCTCCAGGTACTCTGGCTTCCTCCCACAGTCCAAAGACATGCAGTTAGTGGGGTTAGGTCAACGGGTGATTCTGAAGTGCCCATAGGTGTGAATGTGAGTGTTCAGTGGATTGTCTGTCTCTCTGTGTGTTAGCCCTGTGAAAGAATGGCAACCTGTCCAGGGTGCACGGTTAGCGGAAGAAAATGGACATTACCAACCTGTTAGAGTTTAAAATGATGCCTTTTGTGAACACCTGGAATAAAGCAAACCATTACTTTTCAAGTTCATGACCACCTGGATGATGAAAAAACTTGGGTTTTAGTCGTAAAACATGCCTGCAAAAACAACCCACAAGGTCATTTTTTAAAGGAGGTCAAGCTCAACCAATCAAGGCTTCTCTGATCCATACTTATTCCATATCGAGCTAAGATACTGTGTCTGGCAGCCAGCTCTGACAGCAAGGAAACTATACAGTCAGGTCCATAAGTCGCCAATGAAATTGAAATTCTTGTTTTAATTGTGTTGGTGTCAGATTAGTTTGCAAAGCTTAGCTAGCCTTAGCAGTGCTAGCAGCGATAGGTTCCTTACATGCTAGCGTCTGTATTCCTGTGCGCGATGTGGTTACACTTGGCTTCACCTGCTTGGCTGAATTCCAGTTTCTGACAAAGCCACCGTACCACCACAACTCCATCAGGGCTGTGGCCATTGCACATTAATAAAATAAGAAAATGACATTTATTATTTAGCATTTCTGGCGCTGTCAAGCAACGACAGCAATGTTTAAACATGTAGTGAAGCCGTCGTACACACCCCGTACACCACCACACTGGATTTCAAATCAGAACAACAAGATATGGTTCAAACGCAGACTTTCAGCATCGAGTTTAACTAAAGTATTGTGTTAACACAAATAGTCAGTTAATATTCTTAAAAACAGTTTTAAATTATTATTATTATTATTATTATTATTATTATTATTATTAAGAATAGAAAATGTACTCAGTTGGTTTTTATCTCATTTTGCGTTCCAGCCAAAGACTTAACTGCTGTATTCAGACATGAAATAATGTAGAGACTAAATTAGCCCAAGTGTAACTTTGAAAAATCAGCGAGTGTGAAAGAAGGTTGGCAGATAACAGCGTCCAACATGATCTGTGTTTAAACCAACCCAGTTCCATTTAATGCTGTGCTGAAATGATCCGGAGTTTAGATTCTTCTGAGACACTCTGAAAAGATCAGCTAAACACATGTAAGATCACGCTCTGCAACCCAGTGTCGAGTTTCAGCCACTGAGATATCATTTCTGTAGACCGCTTACTTGGTTTTGTACAAGCTGACACATATTTGATGTATTTTGTGTTTATACACACACACACACACACACACACACACACACACACACAGGGATATGATATTTAATGTAATATTTAATGAAGTGAAGAAACATCAAGATTTAAAAGAAACAAACAATAAAACCCATCAGAATCTAAACAGAGGCAGAAATGTTGAGGCAGGAGATCTGCAGCCGGATCTGATTGTTTCCAACTGACTGGATTCATTTAGCGAGACAATCTCCGTGAGATTCGGTTACCTCGGTGGAGGAGGTTATGTTTTTGGTAGATTCTGTCATTCTATCTCTAAACACGCCAGTTAGAAAAGTTTTGAATGGATTCTGATTAAACTTCGTAGCGGTGCAGAGTGGGGTCAGGCATTAGAATTTGCCTTCCATCCCCCAAGACCTTCCAGGTCAGCTTCATCATTTATTGGTGGAAAATTGACAAAAAGTCTTTTAACACAGAAACTATGCTTCTTGCAAGTGTACTGTGAATTATCAACATATAGTAAAGATGTGAAATATCAAGTTGCATTTGACCTCTGACCTCTCCCTCAAGATCAACAGCATGAACTGGTGGTGATAATGCTTTAAAGAGCTATTTAAAACTATTGAGGTTTATATGCAACATGTTGGTACTGGTGACATATGGGCAAATAGGGAAAGATATATGGGGATTCTAAATATCACGTTACTTTAGACCTCTGACCTTTTTTTCCAGGTCAAATAAGGTCAAACTTTACTTTCTTTTATCTTTAAAAGTGTGCCCAAAATTCTGCTGCCTTTGTTTGCAACATCTAAGAAATGTTGCTGGTCTATGGGGATTCTAAATATCACACTATGGTCTGCATCCAAATATTATGTCACATTTGACCTCTGACCTCACTTTGGCATTTCACATCTGCCTTTCATTCAAGTTTTGTCAAGAGAATGAGCCACCCACGTAGTTAGAAATATACTGTAGCATATTATATATGAATTATGTAGGTTTGGATGACTGCATTGGCTGTCGTTACCACTTCACTGCATATTTAAAAAGTGCAGATAATGTGTAAGTGTTCAGAGTTTTGTATCACAAAGCAAATAAAGAAAGACAAAACAAACTTCATGGATCCAACAGCTGATGCCTGGATTTCAACTTCAAACACATCAAATGTGGTCAAACCTGAGCCAAAATACCCTGAAACGATTTGTGTGAATTTTAATTTGTCCAAAGGTCACAGGTTCAAGCCTCAAACCAACCCGCACATTCACAGTAAGATTACAGCTGCAGCTAAATGACGGAAATGGTTCCGAAAATGCACCCTAATGACACACTTTGTACCTGGCAAGCTACCTCATCTCATCTCAGCTCTGCTGGATTACTCTGCATTATATTAGATGATGAATCCAATGAAATATTTAACTACGGCAAACAGGTCGTCTGAGAGCACATGCCCGTCCATTACAGCAGCCTGAAGCACACCAGCTAAATAAGAACAAATAGCAATGGTGCCATAATCACCCCCTGCATTAGCTCTAATGTTGTTACTGCAGTGAGTAATTGTAAGAAATGTAGCGGGCAGCCATCAGGCATGGAGAATGTGGATGTGTAATGATATCAGGAGATTATTGAGATTGAGTAGCATAACTTCATTCCCATACTTACTCTTTTATGCCCCCCCCCCACACACACACACAGCCTGTCCTTTAGTTCCATTGAAAATTGCTCATATCTCCTCTACAGCGTGAGAGAAATGCAGTTTCCTCCTCTTCCCCTGATCTCACTACCTCTCTCTACCTCATTTTTCCCTCTTTCCCTCGTCTCTTGAGTCTCTGCACTGTGTGCGAGAGACAGATTTTATGAAGAAAGAGTAAGCAAGAGATAGGCAGAAATAGGAAAACTGCATGAAAATGACAAAGAGAGAAAAATATATGGATAAGAGCGGTGTCTGTGCATGTGTGAGAAAGAAAGCACGAAAGAAAAGAAAGAAAGAAAGAGCGAGCATGGCGAGGGCTCCTCTGATCACTAACTCTGGTGTCCTACTTACTCTGCAGAACATCCAAATAACAACCCTGAGCCGTGATGTTATATACCAACACACACAGAAAAAAAAAATCACTCACACACGCACACACGCACTCTGAGCATACCCAAAGAACATTATCACATCGTGTACAGACACACGCCTCCATCTTTACAATGCTAAAATAACACAAGAGGTGTGACATATATAAGTTGCACAAACAGCACACTGGAGGTGATACCATCTGTTTTATTTTGTTCAGGTTTTCGTGACCTTTAAGCCAATAAAACATGGTATACTGTATTTGTATACAAGGTTTTAGGACAAAAATGCCCCTCGTGACAGGGCAGCAGCTGAAACTAGCTTGATTACAGTATTTTGTTTAATTTGAGTTTGGATAAAACTTCTTTTGGGAAAGTGTCAAAAAAATCTTCTATGCAGGAAACATAAGTTTATATTTCTTATGAAGCCGCAGCTCCGAAGATGCTTTCATAGACATGAAGAAACTGATACTGTATGCATATCGCCGACACGTCCCAGTGAACATCTTTTCTTTGTCTCCATGTGAATAACTACTTGAGGTACAGCAGCAGGGGCTCTTGAACCAGTAACCTGCTCTGCTGGCAACAAACATCGAGCGAAAAAACCCGACTTGAACGACTTTTTTACGACTTTGCTCTGAAAAGCATCAATAGATCCCGTTTTTATGAAGACGTGACAGTAAGTGAATGTTTTTTTCCCTCTGCTGTGATGAATGCACTCTGACTCCGTACAGCCATTTCTACACAGCGCTCATTCATTAAGTCACCTCATGCATTGCTGCTTTTACGGTTCTATGGAACCAAATGCTATTGATTCATTAGGTGTTGGGAACTGGCAGCGTGAGGCGATGATCCAGAGCTGTTGCCAGATTTCACCTAGCAACAGCTCAGAACCTGCAACTTGTATTCAAACCCTGCCTGTGGCAAAACTGTACAAAATGGTATTCTAAGGTGCCTTAATGTATGCAGGCTTCTTAACATGAATCCCTCGAGCTCAATGTCTCCATGTGTTTAAGACACAGCAAAGTTGTACCTCCTAACATATAACAGCCGGCATATGATCCTGCAACCCTGAATTGGATAAGCAGTGAATGGTAAGCGTGTTCAGACTTTTGACTGGTATCCTCAAAACAGCCACAGATGGCGGTGCACATTTGCAAAGTGATGCTTAAGTCAGTCTATATCGTTTTATGTTATTTATGGCGTTTACTACTCACGCTTTTTGGTTCCCTGAGCGAGTGCCTCCTCCCAGGCAACATAAGTAAAACCAGTAAACATGGGAGAGTCCGTATGAACATCAACCACCTGCATGGAGGAGGGATCCAAAGTGACTAAATGACATGATTAAATAACTCAGTTACAGTTTCAGTTCTGCTGCTATATAAAACCAGTTCATACAGCACGAGGTGCTTTAGGCACCAGGCACACAAGCAGAAAGCTGCCCTGCTTTGTGAGCTCCAATTACAGAAGACATGCAGTGCAGCGCTAAGTGGGGATGAATTATGCTACAATTCCTCCAGTGAGTCTTGGGCTGGTTCTGGGACCTCCACTCAGCTGGGCAGACAAGGGAATTCACATCAAGTGCTTCAATCAGCTCTATGTGCTTCCTCAATGTGGAGGAGCAGCAGGTTTACTCTGGGTTTCCCGGGATTTCCGAGCTTCTCAGTGGATTTTGAAGCTTGGCCAACCTTTGCAGTTATCTAACGTAAGATGCTCATGATTCTGTTCTTGCATTCATTATCCACATTTTCTGACCATAGAGGGTAGGGACACCAAACAACTGGTAAACAAGGACACAGTACAGCAGTTCAGTCCCTCGCTCAAGAACAAAATTCCAAGAAGCTCGAACGCTTTCACCTCCCCAGCTTCACCTGAAGGGAATATCCCGGCCTTTTCAAGTAGAGAATTACTTTGGTGGTTTCGAGCATTCCAGCTGTCAAGTCAGTGTAGGAGGACCTTGTGCGATGATGCCAAAAGGACATCATTACACCCCTGTCCTGTTACCTGACTGTGACTGCACCTTAAAATCCTCTTCATAATATGGAAGCGAAGTGTTTGATCGGCCTTACACAGCGCCTACAAACAGCCATGTTGTTAACAAAAGTAATATCATACAGACTTCAGACTCAGAAGGTCTTTCTTAAAGTGCTGCGACAATTTGATTAGAGAAGAGAAGCCAGTCTGAGGTGGAGGAATTCAAACAGGTAGCTTTGCTATAATATGTCACATGCTTTATGGAGAGCTGCAATTTTCCTGAAACTTTAAATGTGAACCAAAGAGCAAAATTATAAAAAGATACATTTCATTTTTCCCGTCTCTCTTTCCCGTTGTTAAATTTGCCTTTAATCGCTTTCTGGCTGCAGCTGCTGAGAACTAAAAGGTAGACGGTCTCAATTCCCCAAGCTCTCCTTTCTTTCCTCACCCCCGCTCCCTCACTTTAAGGTGGTCTCTCACACACACACACACACACCCACACACACAGTTAGAGGTGGTGTTGCGCTCCATCAGGAGGAAAGGGCAGCTCCCCTGAGTTTTTGCTTTTCTTCTTTCCCGTATTCTTCACCCGCTCCTCTGAGTTTCTTCCCCCTTTCTTTCTTCCCTCCGTCCTTTCAGCTCCTCATATCAAGGCCCAGAAACACATACAATGACAAAGTGAGAGAAACCACACGAACATGGCGTCTTGCTAACTCCCTGTCATGTTGCTATAACATAATTTAAGTGTCATCAAGATCTTGCAACACTTCATTTGCATTTGCTTGTTCTCAATTCTAAGCACAGAAGAAGCTTACTGAATGAAACGCACACAGCTAACCTGACAAAGAAGGGGGACTGCAGGGTCAGCAGGTGGGACACGGCACTCGAGTTATTCACCTGACATTTGCTTAAGAAAAGACCAATTATCAGCTAAAGGTCCTCCCTGGCCTCCTGTTTGTTTGAGGGGAAAAAAGAAAGAAGTACTTCAAAAAGGCAACACACACTTTGCTACTTCTAACAATGCTGGGCAGCAAACTCGTGTGCTGGAGAATGGCAGCTTGACAATTTATTCAGTCTGCTGCACAGAGCGAGGAGCTCAAACTTTAAAAGAAATACTGAATCCAGTCTCACCAGTTTGTAGCCAAAAAAAGTCCACATTTTAAACATTTTCCACTGCAATCTGCAATGTTTGCAATCTGCAAAATAGAGGAACGAAAGGAATCAGATGTGGAAAAATGAAAGGATTCACAGATGAAGTTCATGTTCAGAGGTGCTGCATTTCTAATGAAGTCTGAGTTGATTTCAAGGAGGTTCAAAACTGCAGATGTGAATATGATTTTTATCACTTATTGCATGAGAAAGACATCAATTCAAGGTGTTTACCTCATTTACTCCTCCACTGTAGAGTTTATTCACATAAACGTTTAAATGATTTGGGACTGCACTTAGATCTTTTTGAGAGACATTCAAGAGAAGAAGTCAATAGCCAGAGCTCAGCAAGGCTGTGCTCATGCAGAGTGGTGCTTTGGTGTGAATGCGCGAGACAGAACTGAGAGGGTGCAGTAAAGTCTACTTGTGGGCAAATGTGTCCCCTACAGCTAATTATTTGACCACAGGGTAACTATGTATACCCGTAAGGAGCCAAAAGGTTACATACTTCTCATTTCTTATAGATTTTAAGCTGCAATATAAAGACACAGTCTGTTAAACACAAAAAAATATTAATTTATATTATATACTTTTAATTTTTGAGGTTAAAGGGGATATATCATGCTTTTAAATCCTTCCTTTTCATATGTAAATAATTCACTTGAGGTCTATATAAAGTAGAACTACAATGCTTTGGTCTGAACTCCTCGTTTTACACCGTTTCTGCGGCGCATCTTAGAGCAACTCGTTTTGGTGCGGTCTCTTTAAATGTGAATGAGATGTAAATGAGGCCCCGCCCCCCTCCAGGGCCAGAGCATTTCACTCCATCCATTCAGCCATTTTTGTAGTTTGAAAGCAGCGATTCAATTATCTACTGGCAGACAAACAAGGAGGACTTTTGCAACTGAGTGAGTACATTTCCGAAGAAACTTGAAGAGGCTCTGATGCCGGGGGGTTGGTGTAAGGGGGGCTTAATGTAAGGAATCATGTGGGATAATACATAATCTCAGCGGGCTTCCAAGTTCCAAGTTCACACTGCTGTGTGTTAGTGTCCAAGAATTTTGTGTTTTAGATATGTGAGTGAAACTGAAGTATTTTATCATTTTGATACTTACGAAACAGCCTCTGTCCATTTCTATTAAACTGTTATTCCAAAAACCAACATGGTGGCAGAACAACTGCTAACATTGAGGCTTCAAACAGTGCAGTTAAATCTAATGGGTTAACTCACAGTGGTTCATCTTTTATATACAGTCTATGGTACCACTCCGGTGATAATCTGTGTACCACTAAAGGTACAATAAGGTACTTAATTTTCTGATTGGCTCATGATCAGAATTCACAATGCTCACATGTTGATCTTTGTGATTTATACTGTTCAAAAGGTTTGAGTATGCTAACATTTGCTAATTACACTATTAAATTATTCCAGTGGATAGTCTTTTACTTGTAACAGAGTGTAACTGAGAATGATTGGAATGTCATAAATTATTAACCAAAGTGGGCAGAAGAAAAAAAATCAGTTTTAGCCTCTGGAAGCTTTTTTTTTAAAGAGATTTCTGGGATAAATTACATGCCTATCTATCCCAGTGAATTTCAGAAATCAAAATCACATTACATAAAACCCAAACATGTCAGCCTCAGGGTGTAATTGGAGGAAATGTCAGAGATTCACCATTGACAGTTGTCTTCATCCTCAGAGAACAAAGAATATGTGCTTTGGTGTGATGGAAATCCATTATACGCATGTTTAAACATGCCAAAGCGGTGGACTGATGGACTCAGTTTTTTGTCCTAGAAGCATACTACATAGCTAAGAAAATTAACTGAAACAGCACATGGAGAGATTCCCTGACTTAATCTGCAGTATGAGTCATGCTCCAAATATTTTAGCTCTCACACTTCTCAGAGCAGGCTTCTCTCTTTGGACTGATGAAGGCCCGCTTCAATTGCTTGTGTTTGCAGACTCCAATCCACAACCCAGACAACCCTGATGAACCCAAACTCAGACTTCAGGAAGATCATCCCCAGAGCCACTGAAGTTTCCATTCACTGTTCATTGAGTTGCACTTATTTCCACTGGATGAGCTTTTAGTTATATTATTACAACCCTAAACTGTAAACACTTTAGTGACTGCTCTCTATGAAGTAGTAAAGTGTTTAACTGTACTGTAGAAAACTTTTTTTCACCACTAAGTTATTGTGTTTCTACTGAATTGTAGAAATTTCTGAAATATACTACAGGATGTCCCACCAGAAAAGGAGAGGGAGGTGTGGGCTTCACTGCTTAGGCTGCTGCCCACAAGCTGCCCCGGATAAGTGGAAGAAAATGGGTGGATGGATGGATGGATGGATGGATGGACGGACAGGTGGACGGATGGATGGATGGATTTTCAATTTTTGGTCCACAGCTTCACTCACAACTTTGATTCAAGTTGCAGCCATCAAAACAAGCATTGGTTAACATCTAAAAGGGTCCCTTTGAACCCAAACCAAATTATTTTCCTCAAATTAAATCCAATCTAGTAGTTCTCAGCCCCAAGCTAAAAAAAAAAAATCGTTTCAAAATAAAATCAGACAATAATGTCAACTCAGTTTAGAAATAATGCCTCTACGCCGACATTTTCCCCACACAGGATACAAACTCCAGTCAGCTGGTATTTTTAGACCTACAAAGTTGCATTAAAAGGCTGGAGGTGGCATTAAGTAGCAGGTTTACCTGCTGGGAGACCCTGTTTGGAGATTTGTAATTTGCACTTTGTCTTGCTCTTTTCCCCACTTGCTTGCAGGTTCAGCATATGCAATAAAAACTAAGCGATCAGGGTTCAGAATCCTATGGCTAATTATCCAACCTTAAGGTAACTACATAAACGGATTAGAGGGCCATAAAGATACATTTATGCACCTAAGCAGTGAAAGGTAAACAGGTGCAGCCTCTCTAGTAGGGATATTTGAGAAAATAAAACATTATGCTGTGATCTTTGCTGAGGGTGTAGTAAATAGTAATTGTTTGTTAACACATTAAAGACTACCATGTATATA
>VUQJ01017179.1:22636-44859 GCA_015108635.1 Andinoacara biseriatus | reverse complement strand
GGGTCCCCTAATCAGTGCTGTGCTTCTCTTATTGATCATCTATGCACATCTGTTAAATACAGAAAATGCCGACTAGAGAAATGATTTTCTTTAGTTTAGTGCCCTTATTTTAGCATTAGGACAAAAATAGAATTAATAGGAGAAGAAACATTAACTTGAAAGGAAAAAGGCCAGTCTGTAATCTAACAAGCTCCAACGGGATAGAAAGCTAAATTACATGCACACTGGCAATTTTATTAGGTACACCTTTCAGTCAGAGTATTTCAGAAACTCTCTTGTAAAAAAGATCACAATCTCTTTTACAAGAGAGCCCTGGCCAAAATAGCAGCCATACAAACTCAAAATCTCAAAAATAGAACACAAAATATAAATCACAACAAATGCACAATATAAAATACCCATAACATCAACATTCAAACATCCACAAGTCTCTTTGACTGCATTCATTATGATTTTAAATTCAATATATGGAGCATGTGTAAATTTAGGTCTTTCTTTAAATTATTCCAAGTCCAAGGTGCATATAGTAAAAGAATGCTGCTTCCCCCAGATCTGTCTGAACTCTAGGTACATTAACAAGCAAATGTTTGGAGGAGTAACCTTTAGCACTGGAACACAGATGGGTACAGAAGTAAACTGAAAGTTTACCTAAAATGGTTTTATAGAGAAAAATATACCATTACTGTTTTCTTCAAATTGTCAGTGATGGCCAACCCACTAAATCATAAATAATGCAGTGGTGAGTCAGAGACTTTGCATTTGTAATAAAACATAGAGATAGGTGGTACGCTGAATCAAGACGCTTTAGAACTGAAGAGGTAGCATGCATATACAGTGTATCACCATAATCAATTACAGGCAAAAATGTTCCACAATTTTTTTTCTTAGAATAAGCAATAAAGCAAGATTTATTTCTAAAGTGAAAACCTATCTTCACTTTAAGCTTCCTAATAAGATTAGCAATGTGTACATTAAAGACAAGCTCGTCATCTATCCATATACCTAAATACTTGTAGGCACGTACCCTTTCAATGGGTTTGCTATCAGATGAAACAATGCTAAGATCATCAAACCCCTGTGGTTGAACTTCTGAGAAGACCATAAATTTTATTTTTGAACACTCAAAACTATTGTTAAATGCAGCAAAAGAGTTTGTAGTTAATGAAATGCAATCTGAAGTACTTGTAGTGCCTGCCCTACAGAGGGAGTGTGTGTATGTACATAACAGTATCATCAGCATAAATATGTAAGTTTAAAGTGTGTTTGCTGGACTGTTCTTGTACAAATCCTTTATTAAAAATAGAAAATAAAATAGGTCCCAAAATAGAATCCCTGTGGGACACCTCTAGTTAGCTCAAGAAAATCAGATTTATGTCCCTCTTCATAGGCACACTGAGTTCAATTTATCAGATACTTTTGAAACCACTTAATAGCCTTAGGACTATAATCAGCATTGATATTTTTTTTCAGCAGCAAGTTATAATCCAGTGAGTCAAAAACCTAAGACAGATCCACAAATAAATCACTACAATGCTGTTTCCCATCCAGGGCACATATGAAGTAATTTATCACAACTGTGACCGTAGTAATTGTACTGTGACCAGACTGAAAATCCCTTAGAACATTATTTAAAACAAACAAACAAACAAACAAAAAACTGCTTTAACTGCAAATTTACTTGAGATTCCAAAGATTTTAGCCAAGACTGAAGGCTTGAAGATCAGATGATAATTATTCAACACTGATGGATCTCCACCTTAAGATCAAGGGAGAACATAGACAGCTTTTTTTAGGTACAGAGCTAGACTCAGGTTAAAAAGGTGAGTGACCGTCTCCGCAATAATGTCTACTGAGATCATTAAGAGATAAGGGTCAAGGTCTGGGCCTCTAGACTTTTTGTCAACAATATCTTTCAGAGCTTTACAAACTTGAACAACTGAAATAGGCTTAAATTTGAACAAATCAATATTTCTAATGCTGTCAAACTATTAGACAGGTTCATTTACCTTCAAATTATCAAGTCCAGATTCAGCACATATGAAGCGCTTGTTACAATAACTGACCATGTTAGCTTTGTCCTTTTTTAAAATTTCAAAATATCCAGTGATTGTAATTTTTTTGTTGAACAGTACACCCAGGACAGGTCGCCAAGCTGTCGCATAATAATAAAAACCTAATAATACTTGTCTTATTTATTTATTTTAAAAAAATAAATAAAAGTTATTTAAAAAATAAATAAATAAAACGGGGAGAATCCAGGTGAAGGACTACAATTAGCTACCGTCGCGCTGATGTGACGACATCACCGCGCGACTTGTAGAAGACGGATACAGCTTTGTTGTAGAACAAGCGAAAGCTTGTGATGCTCGGCGGTACGTTGGCAGATGTTTTGTACAAATATTAATAAATACGCTGTTAGCCACATGGAAGGTGGATATTTGTGGCGATTCCGTCGCTGCGGTTTGACAGTTGAGTGTTTAATGACAGAGAAAAGACTTGTGTTGTAAAGTTAGCCGAACTCCCTCATGTCATTCAGCTTCACACCTGAACTTCAGACCTTAATTCACATCGTTGCGCTGCGTTTAGAAACAACACTGAGCTGCGGGGCTTCTCGCATCTTTTCATTGATAATAATAATAATAATAATAATAGTAATAATAATAATAATAATTGTATTTATTTATTCTGACATTACTTAGTCTCTCTCTCTTTTTTACTCTTTTACCTGTAATTAACAGAAAGGCGAAGACTGATCATGGCCGAGGTTAAGTTGTGTTGTTTGTCTGCACGAAAGGCAAGTCGTTAACTTGCTTTGCCTGCAAGGGCAACGGCCTGTCAGTATAAATTTGAAAGTTAATTACCTTATTATATATTTGATAACTCTCTTACGCCCACTTAGCCCTTTTCCACACATGTGAAAACTGTTAGAACCGCACTTTATCTTTCCATAGTAACACTAAGTTTATTAACAAGCTGCATGAGCATAATAAAGGAGTGGTCACATAGATCACAGTTGGCTGTAGTTTTCCAACCTTTAACAGTTATGGGAGATATGTTTTTCTACTTCCCATTGCTCTAGATATTATGCTCTTTTTCTCTGTGCTCATAATTTTGTGAATTTCCTGCTGCACTGAATAACCTCTGAGGATTTCCCGCTGTAAATAGTAATTGCACCTCTGTCTTGCCAAGCCTCCATCATGCCCCGAGCAGGCTAAATAGAAGGACTGTGACAGAAAAAATAAAGCGGGAGAGCTTTAATATAGGCTTCTGCAAATAGTTAGCTGTTCCTTGCACTGGGCTGAGGTGTTTTGCTTTTACTGCTTCATTAACACACATCAAAATTGGATCGTGAAATTGTTTTCCTTTTTGGAAGACTTTTATTTGTGGAATGTTCATGCACATTTTGAGCTCCAGTTCAATGTAACTGTAGCTCTGCTGTCATCACAGTACTGGTTGAACACTTCATACTTCATACATAAAGAGAAAGGAGTACTTATATACTGATATTTTTTTTTTAGTCACTGGAAGCTAAAGGTTGTAATGTATAAAAAAAACAACCCAGAAATATTTCTTTTTTCTCTTTCTTCTGTTTTAGCTTTGATGTCATTGAAGTAACATGGACCCAGATGGGGATGTAAACCCTGATACGGATGACCTTCCGCTCCGAGCGAATACTAACCACATACTGGTCAGACATTATGTGCTGGACCTGACCGTTCATTTTGACAGTAGGGCCATTAGTGGTAGCATTGTTCTGTTCCTGGAGCCTCGCTCTGGAGTAAGGACTGAGGCTGACGATGACCTTGCTGGAGGAAGTCAAGATGGTTTTACATCTAGATTTCAGGACGTGGATGCGATGGAGGATGGTAAGAAAGGACTTGGAAGGACTACAGCAAGGGTGGAGAAGATAAGTGGTGATACAGAAAGTCAGACTGAAGCTGAGTTCACCTTAGTGTTGGACTGCTGTGATCTTGACGTGTCAAAGGTTGAAGAAGTGGACGTCACCTCTGTGTCAGCCATGTTAAGCCAGTTCCCAGAGGTAGCATCTAAAAAGTCAGTGAACCCACAGGCAGCTTTTATTGAGAACCTTATCTCCATGCCCTCCAGCCGGTGGAGGCAGCAGCACCAGCTCTTTTCACTGTGTAGCCGTGCTCCCGGTGCTCCGGATGGAAGCTCACTTCAGTTCCACAGAGACAGATGGAGCCTACAGGTGAGGAAAAAGGGGGTCACATCACCTCAGGAGTTCCCTTGTGCTCTCAGGATCTGGTATGAGACGAAACCAGCAGGAGGTTCAGTGAGGTGGACCAAAGACCAGGACAACAGGTTTGTTTCAGGATGCAAATCCTTTGAATTATTTCATGAAGGAGTGGTTTTATTATTATGCTTGGAATCCCTCTTGTGTTTTTCAAAAATGGCAAATAGCATCACATCTGCACTGTTCTCAGCTGCTGAGAATTACAGTGCAATATTCTTAGCTTGCAATGTTAGAATAGAATAATATTGATTAATTAATTCACAAAAACACACCTTGGGCTATTTTATTCTCTTCCGTGTAGGGATGCTTTACTTATGTGTGTATATTTGTGTGTGCGCATGCTTCCTTTGGGCACTGAAACAAGGGTTGTTTATAGTTTACCATTGTTTACCCTTCCAGGGTGTGTGTTTACACTGCCGGTTCTCCCATCAACAACCGAGCCCTCTTCCCCTGCCAGGAGCCGCCTGTTGCCATGTCAACATGGCAGACAACAGTACGGGCCCCCAGTGAGTGCGTGGTTTTGATGAGCGGGGAGGAGCAGGCAGTACCTACTGTGGATGGGGACACACGTAAGCTGCTGTAAAGCTTTGAAAGACATTTCTATGTATTTTTTAAATTTTATATAAATATATCACTACTAAATTGAAAGAGTAGATGGGTATTAGGCCTCAGCACTCTGAGTAAGTAGGTCTATAGTGTCTAGTTTTGAAGCTAAGTGGTATTAAGAGAGCGTGGTCTATTGATGCATTTGAGAGATTGGATTTGTTTGGTTAAATAAAAAGGGTAGGTGTGAAACGACGTAGCGGCTGAAAGCTAGTACCAGCTATTAACAGCCTAATCGCCAAATAAGATGACATTTACTGATTGTGGTGGCCCACGTTTATCTGTGTGTCACATCCCATTTGAGCTGGCTAAATCTTCCAATAGTATGATGGAGAAGCTTTTAAAAGAACTTATCTGTTTTTAGAAGGATCTTTTTTTTTGTCTGCCTGGCACATAAATAGGAATAAATTACAACAAAAACAAATAAACAACAAAAAAAAATTGCTGTTAGCTATCAGCCTGATGTTTTATTTTTAAACATTAGTGCTTCCTGAAAAAAGTGGATCCTGCAGACATAAGCACTGCTCTGAAAAAGGTCTGTTTTGGAAATTATTGGAAACATCCATCCATCCATCCATCCATTCTCTTCCGCTTATCCGGGGCTGGGTCGCGGGGGCAGGAGCCTAAGCAGAGAAGCATTTGGAAACATTTAAACACAAATGCAAACAAGTATTTTTGCCCATTTTCAGGCCTCTTAAAACTCCACATTGATTGTGGAGATTAGAGACTGTTTCAGTAGTTCAAACAGGTATTTTGCCAACATTTGTCTCAAACAAATCAGTTAGAAGGATGCAAAGGTAGATGAGATGGTAGTATATATAGAACACTATGCAAAAGTCTTGAGTCTCATTTTGTCAATATAGTGCTATTAAAATGTGCAATAGGTTAGGCAAGTTATTGAAATATGCAAACATACATGAAAATACAGTACATACAACAAAAACAAAGTTTGTATAATTCTAATGAGATTGAAAGTCAATATTTGGTGTGACCACCTTAATTCTTCAACACAGCCTGAACTTACTGAGTCAAGCTTTCTTGTAATTTCTTTAAGTTGTCTTCAGGAATAGTTCTCTGGGCTTCTTGAAGGATATTCAAAGCTCTTTTTTGGGTGTTGGCTGTCTTTTGTTCTGTACTCTGTCAGGATGATCCCACACAATTTCAGTAATATTGAGGTCTGGGATCTGAGGAGGCCAATCCATGACTGATAATATTCCATGGATGATAATATTGCATGGTGAATTAAAATCTGATGGTACTTTTCTGTGTTCATAATTCCATCAATTTGGATAAAATCTCCAACACCATGGGCTGAAATGCAGCTCCACACCAAGAAAGCCTCCACCATGTTTTATAAATGGCTGTAGACACCCACTGGTGTATCTCTTCTGACCTCCACACATATTTACAATGATTCTAACCAAATATTTCAAATTTGGATTCATCACTCCATAAGACCTTTTGACACTGATTTTCAGTTCAGTTCTTGTGTAATTTGGCATACATCAGTCTTTTCTCCCTTTCTTAAGAATGGCTACTTAAAAGCCCCCCTTCCACTGAGACCATTTCTGATGAGGCTTCAATGAACAGTTGATGGACCAACTGAAGGGCTAGATGCATCTCTCAGACCCTGTGTCAGGTCTTTGCTGGATATTTTTTTCCTATTTCTTAAGGACATCGCTTTCAGAAACTGTTCATCTGGTGTCAATAGTTTTTTTTTGGGCCTGCCACTTCTTCTTTTGTCCTCCACTTGTCCAGTTTTCTCAAATCGTTTAATTACACACTGCACACCATGCTGAGATATGCCAAGTTTTCAACTAATAGCACTTTGGGAATCACTTTGCTAGCACAGAAATACAATTTTATGCCTGTCAAACTGTGTTGTCTTTGTCATTTTTCATTGATTCAAGTAAAGAAATGGGAAGAAATAATGTGTTTTTGTGACAGGCTCCTAGTAACAGTGCCTAAAGATACAATTTAAAATTGGTTCTTTGCTAAGTTGTCTGTTATGTGTAGACACAGCACTGCTTCATCCCTTCATTTAGGTGCTTTTTTTATGCTTGAGTGATTCATAGGTCAGTGTTAAGTGGCTTAACAAAAGAAAACCATTCCTCTAAAAATGGCCAGGTACAAGGACAAGACTGAAAATGAACGAAAAAGCAGCCAATGTTCAAAGAAAAGAACTTCAGAAAGCCTGGAGAACTATTACTCAAGAGCACTTAAAAAAATTACAAGAAAGTCTGGCTCCTTGGAAGTAAAATACACTACTCAAAAAAATGAACACAACACTTTGAAAACACATCAGAACTCTGTGAGGAAAAAATCATGCTGGATATCTATACAGATATGGACTCAGTAATGTGTTAGAAAAGAAAGGAAGGATGCCACATTATTTGATGGAAATTGAAATAATCAACCTACAGAGGGCTGAAGCAAAAGACACCACAAAAATCAAACTGAAAAAAAAAATGCAGCATGCTAGTCTATTTTGCTGAAATACCATTGAAGCAAATGAAAATTGTACTCAGTAGTTTGTATGGCCCTCATGTGCTTGTGTGCATGCCTGATAATGTCAGGGCATGTTTCTAATGAGACAACGGATGGTGCCCGGGGGGACCTGATGCAACCTCAGGTGGTCGGATAGGTGAGGCAAGCATGGGGGCCAGTCAGTGGTAACAATTCCTTCATCCTCCAGGAACTGCCAGCATACTCACGCCACATGACACCGGGTATTGCCATGCACCAGGAGGAACTGACCCACTGCGCCAGTGTAGGGTCTGACAATGGGTCCAAGAATTTCTTCCTGATATCTAATGACAGCCAGGGTGCTGTTTCCTAGTCTGTAGAGGTCTGTGCATTCCTCCATGGATATGCCTCCCCAGACCATCACTGACCCACCACCAAAATGATCATACTAAACAATGTTACCGGCAGCATTAAGTTCTCCATAGCTTCTCCAGACCCTTTCACCTTTGTCACACGTGCACAGGGTGAACCTGCTCCCGTCTGTGAAAATCACAGGGCGCTAGTAGCGGACCTTCGACAGCTCTGTCCAGCATTCCTAGTGTAGCTGTCTGTCTCCTGGAATTTCCTCCATTCTCTTGAGACTAGTCTGGGAGACACATCAAACCTTCTGGCAATGGTACGTTTTGATGTGCAATCCTGGAGGAGCTGAATTCCCTGTGGAACATTTTTAGGGTGCAGGTATCGCCTCATGCTACCAGTAGTGAAACCGACCCTAGCCAAATGGAAAACTAGTGAATAAACAGTCAGTAAAGCTGTGTAGTGAAACAAAATGGCATTTCACTTTGGCTTACACTTACCAAACTTTTTCAGTAGATAGCATATGACCAAAGCAAAGTTGGGATTGTATAGGGGGTCACTGGGGTCAAGGTCATTTGGTTAAATCTTTATTTTTTGATTTTTCATGTCTGCATCATGTCTAAGAAATGGTTTGACGGATTTTGATGGAACCTTGCATTGTCCATAACAAGACCTTTTGCAGAGATCAACTCCTGAAAGTCAAGGTCACATAATTATTAAATCTTTGTTTTTCATGTGACAACGAACAGGGTTTGGGGATATTTTCCCCTGTAGGCAGTGCTCTTGTTACTCTATGCTGTCAGTCATCAAAACTCCTTACTACTTACTACCTTTGACATGTTTATTTTCTCTCTCTGGCACTTCATTTACTCTGCAGATTTCTTAACATGGAATTACTATGTAACAATGCCCATGCCTGCCTCCACCTTCACTTTGGCAGTGGGGCACTGGCGACAAGTCACAGCAGAAATCCCCTCAGCACTGGAAAAAGGGGTGAGCGACAGGACAGACTATGGCACCACTGCCAAACTTGGGGCCAAGTCTGGGCAATGGACTGAGGCTGAGCGTGTGTCTAGACTTGGAAGTTCCTCTAGTCAAGCAGTAAAGGGCTCTCCACTCCAGACCTGCAGGTATTTTATTAGTTTTTCCTGTGTTCTTTCCTTCTAGTAGGACCTCCTCCTCTCCAGACTGTTATTAACCTATGTCTGGCCCTTCTACATTCCACGGTCAAATTTTCCTTACACCACACCAAAAATGGTGCAGGTGAAGTTAGGGTGATGAATAGGGTGCAGCACTCAATCAGCTTTTTATGACAAATACATAAAGGCTTTCATCATAGTACATTAGGTTCAGTGCCCAGCAGAAATTATTGTTGGATAGAAAAAAACTGAGGTTTAAATCAATTTTTATAGACATACAGGATATAAACTGCAGGTTTGGGCATTCGAAAGGGCTAGTTTGCTGTGTGCAGGACATGGTCAATCTGGGGTCTTCCTCTTTGCAGGCCAGCAGGTTGGCAAGTCTGCCAGTGGTTTCCAGTAATTTTTCTCCTCCCCCTCATGGTTGTCCTCCAGCAGCAGCCCAGCCATAGCCTGCTGCAGGCCCCATGATTCCCCAACTACAAGGACGGCCTTTCTTTTCAGTGAATGGCTCAAAGGAAACTTGGCTGTTGCTTGAAATCCTTGGAACAGTTCTGATGCTGAGGAAGGAGTTAGTGCTGGGTATTGGATTAGAGTGAATGTGATTGCATGTCGGCACTTAGATATTTTTGGGATCATTGTGGCTTGTGATGTATACTGTCATTTTCATATTTCCACTGCTTTCATTTCCACGGTGAGGCAGAGCACAGTGTGCTGTGGTTGGTTCATCAGTTCAAGTTCTATGTAGTCTTTCAATAAAAAAAGTGAATAAAAAATGTTGTTACTAGCCTTTGGTTAAAATTTTCTTTCCTGTTTTAATCTGCTACAGCGGAGACCAGGCTACCTGCGCACACTCTGGATTCTGTTACTCTTCCCTTGAGGATGAGGGACTCTCTGTAACTGATTATTCAGGCATGGGGGATGACGGCATTTCTTGTTCCCATGGCGACTACCCTTGCCGATTTACCGAGCGGTCGGCTTGGTCCCAGCGGGTGATTCCACACCGTGTGTTTAGCCCTGCCTGCCTGCTGCAAAAGGCCCAGGTGGGGTTCTTGCAAAGAGCCAGTGAGAGTTGTGCTAATTCATTTTTGTGTGATTAAAGGAGACAGCATCAGTTAATGTTTGTGTCATGGTGTCAGAGGTTTTTAACTACTATCTCTTGGCACACTGGTAAACGCATTAGACTGTATTTCCATGGGGGCTAGTTAAAGCATTTCTTATAATCTAAACGTGTAAACGTGTACTGGAATAAGATTTCTGTGCATTAGTTTGTGTTCCTTTTGCAGATGGAAATCCTTAAGCTGTTGCCTCAGTGTTTGGCTGCAGCCCATGCCGTTCTGGGGGTGCACCCTTTTCCTCGCCTCGATGTTCTCATTGTCCCGGCAGGGTTCTCCAGTTTGGGAATGGCCAGGTATGACATCAATGTCTTTGTTAAGGTAGTGCAAGAATTAGATTTCAAAGAAGTGTTGGAAAGACAGAGGAAACTATTAGTGAACAGGACTGCAGGTTCATATATAAATTTATAGAAGAAAACTTTAAGGAATATGTTAGTTGTACAAAGAATTAATTATGAAGAATTAATTATAGTTTACATGTTTGCTTGTGGGTCCACCACATAAATATGTATATTAAGTGACTTGTAGTGAAACGTGCTTGTGAGAGAAGAGGGGCACTATACAATACTGTGAAAAAGTCTTGAGCCACATCTGATATTTTTTTTTTCGTATATATTTTGCTGACAAGGAGCCAGACTTTCTTCTAATTTTCAAATTTCCTACTTTAGACCTAAACAATTAAGACTGTGTTATGACACAGTATGTACAAAAGTCTTGAGTCATCCTCCATTTCTTTATATTTTACTTCCAAGCAGCTAGACTCGTAATTTTTTAAAGTGGTCTTGAGCAATAGTTCTCCATGCTTTCTGAAGGTCTTTCAAAGTTTTTCTTTGGACATTGGCTTCTTTTTCACTCATTTTCAGCCCAGTCCTTGGACCTTACCATTTTTGAAAGAGGTGTAAAAAAGAAGTGGCAGACCTAAAAACTACAGCAGATGAACAGTATCTGAAATTCAGAGCCACAGGACCTGAAAGATGCATCTGGCCCTTTAGTTGATCCATCTAGTATTCATCGAAGCCTCATCAGAAATGGTCTCAGTGGAAGTATAGCAGTCAAGAAGCCATTTGTAAGGAAGGGAAACGGGAAGGAAAGGCTTAAAATCTGGTTTGAAAATCAGTGGCAAGAGGTCTTATGGCGTGACAAATACAGGTTTAAATATTTTGGTTCAAAAACGGCTTAATTTTCTAACATGAGACTGATGCCAAACACAATGGCAATGCAGTTAAAGCATACCTGGATATCAAAAACACCCGATGGAACACTATCACTCATGTATTGGGCTCCTAGAATCCAGACCTCAACATTATTGAAGCAGTGTGTGATCAACAGGTCTCTCTTGTAAATGAGACATCAAGTCTCAAGAGACTCTTCCTGTATAAATAAAGGATTAATTAAAAAGAAATCTTCACAGTGAAGGCAGCCAACATCCAAAGAAGAGCTTTGAAATGTACTTCAAGAACCCTGGAAAACTACTCCTGAAGACAATTTAAAGAAATTACAAGAAAGCTGCCTAGGAGAGTTCAGGCTGTGTTGGTCATACCAAATGGCCTTTGGGCCATTCTAACAAGCTTGAAAGTCCATTTTTGGCTTATATACTGTACTTCCATGTGTGTTTGCACATGTTTAATAAACCACTTTCAACAGTCTACTTCCATTACTATGGTGCTTTTAAACTTTTTTAAATATTTGATTGGTTGACTATCTAGGAGCAGTGGAAACTACCTGTCAACACAGCAATATCATAATAGTTCTTTATAGTTTATTTTTTCATAGTTCCCCCTTTACACTTGTAATTCACATTATTTATAAGCCAAGTTATTTGCTCAGTGGTGGTTGGTAGTTTTTCAATAGCAGTTTCTTGATTGTTTAAAAAAGCTGCCTGTTGCATCTAGATATAATACTGCCAGTAGGGATGTTAGGGCTAGTTAAAAGTGGATACTGTAGTCATACAGTAGGATCCACTGTTATTGTGCAAAGAATATTGTAGCAGTTCTTGATTTGGCTGCACATTTTTACATTTAATCTAGGTGTGTGCAGACCAGTGTTTGGACAGTGTTGTAAAAACTTGTGAAGAAACATCAAAGACTTCCCACAGCAAAGCGACAATCAAGCACTTGTTTTTTTAACTTCACCCTGCTGCTTCTGTTTTGGTTTTTACAAGCAAAGTGTTTCTGGGTTGCATGATTAATGACACACTTCACATTTCAAAACCCCCCTCACTCTTTCTTAATCTCTTCTGTGGAGATCCTCCACATACTCCAGCTGTAAACTTTGTTCAATCACTTGTCATCCCTCCTTCGTCCCTCCTCGTAACTGCTTCCAGCACTGGCCTATAGACTTATGACTTGCATATGCGTGATGCTCAAAAAAATGATGTAATTGTGTGTGTGTGTGTGTGTGTTTTAAAGCAGGAAACATTAAAATAGCTAGATTAAAGTGGAAAAAAGGAATAACAGTTTCTAAAGAAAATTCGAGCCTCTTCACCAGGCATCTACTCAAACCCCTTTTTCCATACACTCTTCCCCTTGTTCATTGTCCAATAATTAGCTCTTGACTATTCTTTACTTTTTCTGTTCCCTCCCGTCCCTCATCCTGTTTCCAAAACCTAAAAACTCACCACCTCTTTCTACCTTCATTCGCTTTTCCATTCCAAACAGCTATTTCCTGAGCTTTTTCCAAAGTTGTTATTCCAATCCTTTTTCTTTTTTCTTTCGTTCTTTCTTTTTTCTTACTTTTTTGTCTTCTGTACTCCCCAATTTAAGGCTGAGATGTGACTGAGATGGCCATATTAGGGATATCCTCCCTCAGTGACATCACTCAAAGCCAAGAGTAAAAAAAAGACAAACAGTCTGAAACCTGAGCTTTTGGCTCACAGTATTACATGTACAAATGCTGATTCTTTGAATCATATTCCTTGAAACTTTGGCCATGTTTAATATAACCATTCACCACTGTTACAGGATATATGACAGAAAATAAGAAAAAGCTTAACAGGTACCCTTTGAAGACCTCTAAACCCCCCAATGCTTCTCTGGGCACAGAGTTTCAGGTGGTCCTTGGGCGCTCCACTTTACACTAGACCTGTTTTTTTTTTTGTTTGTTTGTTTTTTTTAAATGTATGTTTTTGTGCACGTTTAGTGGAAGACTGGAGGCTGATGGCTGGTCACGGAGCCAAATGATAACAGATGTATTGTTGTGCAAGTTATAGATAATTCTCCTTTGTGTATTTTTTTTCCTTCTTCACCCTCACCTTGTTGCCATCTTTAGATCCATTTTCCTATGCTCCATTGCCATATTTGTTTTCCTTTCCTTTTCTTACTCTCCTGTATTTTTTTTTTGCAATCCTTGTTTTCTGAAAATCAAATGTGTCCTGCTTCTGTCACGTCTTTGCCCTTCACTGCTTTTATTTTTTTTCTTTTCATCTCACGACTTTCTGTTACTCTCTTTGCTCTCATAATATTGCTCAATCTTCAAGGCCCCTGTATTTGTCGTCCTTGTCTTTCCTCTCCACTTGTGTGGTTGATTACATTTCAGCCTGGCCTCTGGCATTCCCCAGAAGTGATATTTTCATATTTTCTCTGCGTTTTTTCAGGTTGCATATGGTATCGTTATAGATATAGCTGATTCCATCCCGGTAGCCTGTGACTTAAGTAAAAATTGGATATCAAAGTAAATTAAAGGCGATGGATGAATGAATGGGCCTTTTACTCATCAGGGTGGTCAGTAAGCATCCTAGTGTCTGCGGTTTTCAACCACAGTCTCGCTTTCTCTCCATCTGCCTTTATTCTTCCCCCTGTTAGCCATAGAAAAGTGCCCCAGACAGGATATGAGCTCATACCTGGTTATGTAGTCTGCATGATTTGCTGGCGTTATAGCAAAGTGTGGTCTTAATCAGAGATATTTTAAGCAACAGGGAGGGACAAGAGGGCAACAGAACAGACCTCGTTCTCAACTTTGCATTTTTATTTAGGCTCTTTTATCCAAAACACAGCGCTCTTTGATCCATGAAAAAAATCTAATCCAAACTTGTGAAAATTTGTCTTCCTGCTTTATTTATTTTGAACGGACATCAAGTGGTGACACAGAGGCTGTTCTCCTGTGGTTGTTTTTTGACAGATGTTTTCTTTTCCTTATGAGGATGGCTCCCAGGCACTTATCCCTTTTTCTCTGGCTGCTTAGGCTCCAGTTAGCTGCAGATGACAGAAGAGATTTAGGGCCTTCATTAAGCTTCAGACAGCACCTGCACTGACTCCCTATAAAACTCTGTATGGTTCTCAACCCAATGTCACCCCACTGCATCCTCCCCTCAATGTTGGTGGTTCAATCATGGATGCCTCTGCACATAACCACAGGGTTGTGCTATAGAAAGGCTGGGAGGTCAACCAAAATGGAAGCACAGATTGAGATGGAGATGAGAGAAACACGAAGAGGGTAAAGGCGGGGTTCACAACAGGCCAGCAGACCCCCAGGATGTGGGAGAGGATGTGTGGATTATTCCCAGCAACAAAAGCCATTAGCCCCTGGAAAGACTTCAGAGACTGGCGCTATTTAATCTAGAGATTGGGAGGTATGAGGGCCCCATTTGTTGGGATCAAGCCAAGCGCAGTCTTTGTGCAGTGCCCCAGTGGAAACGGCAGGAGCGGAGGGGCTATGGAGCAGGGAGCTGTGGCAAGAAGGCATAAAGCTGTTGTACTGTGATACCGAGAAGGGAGGGCAGAGGCGAAGCAGGGGAGGAATCACAGTGGCGTGAAGTTTTTATACTGAGATACGAATAAGAGGGCAGGAAACTGAAGATTAAGAAGTCAAGTAAGGGCATGTCTGGATTCAAAGGCTGTACATATACTGTGTACCCACAAGGCTCTCTGATTCATACACACACACAGAACAAAATTTATGCAATGTAGCTTTAAAAATATGAAGCCTGTCACCAGTTCAAAGTATTCCGCATAACAGTTTTTTGTTTATTTTGTACAACAATTTTACTTCAAAAGTTCTTTTCCGCAGTACAAGTTAGGAACAGTCTGCAACTGGGATACTGTAGTATACGCCAAACAATGTCATCTGTTGCCTGTCTGTATGAATTCCTGTTGTCTTCCTGGCTGTTTCTTCAGCAAACAAAGCGCTGAGGCTGCAATATTAGGAGTGTTACCTCTCCCCATGTTATTAGTAAAAATTTTAAACCACTAAAGAGCCGATAAGGGAGAGGAAGACAAACACAACATGGTTATCCATTAAAAGAGGAGTATGGAGCGGGATGAGAAGGTGTCTGAGTTACAGTCTGTGAGCACAGCTGGGGAATCCCTTAAAGTTAATTCTGCATCCAGTCGGGATAAAAAGCTCATTGTTTTGAGTGACTGAAGGACATGAGAATGGTGTGATGCCCTAAATTTGTGTGTGTGTCTGTGTGCACGCTTGTAATTTTTTTTTACCTTCCTTAGGTCATACTAAATTTTTTCCTCTTTGTTTTAAAATTTTTGTAATCTCTTCATTGCATCGCAATCACGTCATTTCTGACTGGGAGTGACAGGAAGGGCACGGCATTTCCTCTCACTCTTTGAAGCTGACGTCTGTGTATCCCAAAGTGCTGGCTCGACTTGCAGGACTAATCTAAGATCAGCGTGCCCAAAAGAGGACATGTCTGACATCTCTGAAAGAGCAGCGGTTTCCCCACAAGCGTTGAAATGGGCCTTTCTAATAGTGTGGGTGATGTGGGTTTTGTTTTGCTTTACTGTAGACAGGCAGATTCGTGTGTGCGTGCATGAATGTGTGCATTGTTCACATAATGGAACAAGGATGTGTATTTACTGCACTGGTATGACATCAGAACAGTTCTACACAGATCATGTGTAGGTTTGGACATTAAATGAGCCAGATCAATGTGCACTTCTTTTTTGTTCCCGTGAGCATGTTTTTTTGTCAGTTTGTTTTTATGATGGGGGAGTGAGCCCCACCACACCCACATAAACAGCATGTCTCATTGCAATTTTTTTATTTTATTTGCAACTTTCTGCATTAGCGCTGGTTCTCAAGCTGCATAACAAACATTCACAAACAGGGTTATTCTGAACAGGTTTACTGGCACTATAGCTTTTATGCTTCTCCAGCTATATGCATAATTTTCCATAATATTACATTGTTCATTCTAATTATTTAAACCCTATATTGAAAATGACATAGCTGTTCAGCAACCTCACTTTTATATTGGAATATAACCAGAATACAACTAGATGGCAACAAGTTGAGTTGTGTCCCCTGTTGCAAAGAGATGTGCCGCAGATGTACCCATCACCCTTGCAGTGCCTCATGGGGACCTAAAGGAGGGCGGGCCCATGTCTCCTCTTTGGGTTGCGCTTGACCGAGCCCCGTAGGCTAAACCCCGGCCATCAGGTGGTCTCTTGAGCACTTTCCCCATGCCTGGCTCCAGGTTGGGGCCCTGGTAACCCTATCCTGGGCAGGGTAAACTGTTCCCTTGATCTTCCTCTTATAAGGGTCATTAAAATTGCTCTTTGTCTGGCCCCTCATCCAGGACAAATTTGCCTTGGGAGACCTTACCAGGGGGCAAAAGCCCTTAGACAACATGGTCGCTGGGAACACAGGGACAGGTAAACCCCTCCACCACAATAAGGTAGCAATTCGCAGAGATATTATTTTTTAAAATCACTGATGGCTGAATACTGGCTCCTTAGTAGAGGCTTGTTATTAGAGCACATATATCATCCATATGTGAAGGTGTACAAGTTCCTATGGCATGAGTAATTTACACATCTAGCAAGGACCCATTAATACTGAATGATACCTATAAAGGTTTTGGAGCAACATACTGTATGCTGTCATCCAGATTATATCATTTCCTTGGAAAGCCTTGCTTATTTAAGCAGCCCAGGTCTGCCTCCTATTGAAAACATTAGGTGGATTATGAAATGAAAAAACCCAAAGGAAAACCCAACCTAGTAAGCAGCTCAAATCCAGTAATGTGTGCAAATGAGAAATCATTTAGATTTCAAAACTACAGTAACTGGTTTGCTCGTAATCTTAAAAAGAGTGTTATTAAAACACACTTGTGTCCAATACTTTGAGTTTACATTTGTTTACAATAAAATCTATCAACATTTGATAATTTGTCTATTATTTTTAATTAAACATAAGATTTGAATTATTTGCAAACTGTTGCATTGTGTATACATTTTATTAGCATTTTACGCTGCATCCCAATTTTTTTGGGCTACAGAGTTGTATTAAACACAGCTCTCACCTCCTGGAAACTGGCTGCCTTAAGAAACAGGGAAAAATGTTCAAGTTGTTAAACTGCTAGTTCCACTTGCAGTACAGCCAAACTAGGCAGCCATATAACTGTCACAGCCACAGCTGAAAATTATGACTGGTGTATACCTCTTGACCTCTTTAAGTGGCAGTGGAGGATTTTCAGCCTGACTTCAGTTGATTGCATTGTTTGTTTATGAGCTAGCAGGAAGTTACATTGACAATTGGTCCCCGTTGTGAGGAACTAGGGAGCTGGAGTACCAGGGGAGTTGGGACCCTCTGGGATATTCCCCTCCTGCCCTGGAGCTCTTTAGTGTGCCACCTGAGCTGTTATTCATGTTTTATAGGACCAGACTTTGTTTTTTTTTGTTTTTGTTTTTTACACATTTTAACCCTTTAGAAGTCACATATTTCACATTAGTGCTGACCATTTCCCAAATCATACCCTACCAATCATACACTGGTTTCCTGTGTTCTACAGAGATGTTTAGTTTGCTGTAATAAAGTGTGTATAGTTTATGTTTGATTCCACACAGCCACCTTTAATAGGATACCAAATCCAGGTAGGGGTCTTGTAAATGGACTGACATTTATATAGCTCTTAGTTTCATTGAGCACTCAAAAGTGCTTGCACTACAAGCCACATTCACCCATTCGCACCCATTTATACAGCACTTTATTCTATACATACACTGTTTTATCTGTCCAACACATTGGTGGATGCATCGTGCACAATTTGGTATTAATTGGAGTAGACTGACTGGAGGTGCTCAGGATTTAACCCCCTGAGTTGATATGTTTTATCCCAGTTTTTGTTGTTTTTGTGGTCTCCGCTTTGAATAAGGTGACTCTTAACTATGAATGAGTTATTGGCTGTAAATTCCTTCAGGTTGATTTTCATGAAATAGTTGTTTTGAAGTGAAGAAATTATTTCATGAATGTGGTCAGGTTTAATGTAATGAATTTTGCAAAACCAACAGCTTTGGAAAGACAAAACTGTTCATTAAAGAAAGATCATTAACTCTGAGGAAAAGCATGCTGCTTGGTACTGTCTTACGTGATAAACAAATGAAATGCAACAGCAGAGCACAAAATGCAAATTCAAAAGCTAAGATGTTAATCTTATTCTGTTTCAGTTTCCAGTATCTGTCTCACTCTTTTGCCTCATTGGCAATGATTCCCCATCCTTTTGCACCTTTACTAAATTGCACCTCCTGCCTTCTCATTAAGCTCTGCTGTTCCCCTTTTCTCTCTTCCTCCTTTCACTATTTGTTGCCCAATCTTCCCACTGCTTGTCCTTCCCTCTTCCTTCTAATGTCTCAGAGGATTTCTTGCCTTTCTGCACTCCTCTCTAGTTTGATCTGCAAAGTAACTCTAGAAGTGTGTGATACAGACCTCTTCTTTCAGAAGACAACTGGGTTCAGGGTGGGGAGGGAAGACTGTGTGTGCGTGTGAGTGTGTGTGTGTGTGTAGTGGTGGTGGTGGTGGTGGTGGTGGGGGTTTGAATTTTCTGGCACAGAAGACAGCTGTTAATCAAATAGTCAAGGATGAGGTGTTTCTTTCTTCCTACCTTGAGTGGATGTCCCTTTCGTCTATGGCCACACAAAAGAGTCAAGGGATTCGGAGAAAAAAGGCAGCTCTGCATGCTTGCACCTGGACAGAAGGAGAGGGGGCATCTTACACATGCTTTTAAAGTGATTGCAAGTAGTTAAGATTGTTCGCTTCTCTTGTCGGTCTACTCATTTCCTGCTGAAAACGTGGGCAGCTCCAAACCCCCAAAGGTGGTGGCTAGTACTGTTCTTCTCCCCTTGCTTATTTGTCTCTTTTTCTTGGTCAGACCTTCCTTTTAATGCAGATAGGAGGGTACAGCTTAGCAAGTGTCTTGTTATTGCAAGAATATTTCTTCAACTTTCCTTCCACATCTGTACTATGGGTTTATTTGTTCTGCCACAGTATCTAATCACAACCGAAGGATCCGCCTTTTAATGCGTACTTTACTTGAGAGGAGGAGGTCCCATATTATATTGTGAACATACAGGCGTTTTTCTAGCAATCCTTCAACAAGTACTTGTTGAAGTTCACATTATGACCTGGCTGTATGTAACCAGCTTCATATGTGCTGCCTATTGTCAGGCACCATTTGTGCCTCCACAGTTATCAAAGGATGGTGAGGGATGGTGTGTTTCTTTTGACTGTCCTCAGATGAGAACCTGCTGGCAACAGCTGGCATATGGTACTACATTTAACAGTAACACAGACACACTGTGCCATAACTTTGGATTAGAAGCTTTAGCAAGACAGGCCTGTCACTGCATACCCATTCTGTTAACGAATGGATGAGTCCAGTGGACCCATTCCCTGGAGTGATAGATGGGTTCATTGTATGGCATAGGGGACAATGCAGCAGATCCTGGTGTGCATCCTCAGGCGTGTGTGATAGTGGAACCCAGAGGCTGGGGGTAATTTCATTCTGTGCAAAGCCAGACAGTTTAATGTCCATGGGTCCTCTGTGCTGAACTGACCAAAATGAGACATTTGAAACAAAGTGCTGTGAAATATCTCCGGTAATGCTTCTTATGTCTGGTTTCACTTTTAGCCTCAGGGAGCAGGCTGTACTCTAAGCTGGTCTACTAGCTGCTTTTTGCAATATTTTTTTAAGTCATGATGGCGGCGTTAATCTGTGTACAGCTCTATAAGTCTGTAAGTCTCTCTCTGGCCATGCCACCATTTTGATCAAGACTGAAATTATGAACTATCCATTTAAAGAAATTCAGGGTGATTGTAGTTCAATTTTGGCATAAATTCTTCATAATCTAAGCAATTTAAAAGAACTTCCGGTCATTTTCTCCTTATTGTCATTAATAGGAACTGTAGTGTCCAGGAAATTTAGGAAATCCTCCCTTTAATTACAGTAATGTGCAAAAGTCTTGAGCCGCCTCTCATTTCTTTACATTTTGTTTGGAAAATGGGGAAAAAACTTGCAAACATGAATGGAAATACATTGTATAAGGCAAAAATCAAGTTTTTCTGATGAGCAATTCTGATTCTATCTAACAAACTTGAAAATCTGTATTAGGTATGACCACCTTTATTCTTCAACACAGCCCTGAACCATTACAGATGTTCTGCTATGTTTTACAGATGACTGTAGACATTCACTGTTGTACTTTTCCCAGGCCTCCTCTGTATATATTGATGATAATTTGAACTAAAATTTTCAAATTTGTATTCACTGTATAAGACCTGCTACCACAGTGAACAATGGACAGATCAGCTGAAGGGCATGATGCATCTCTTAGGTCCTGTGTCGGGTCTTTGCTGGATTTTTTCCTATTTAAGTTCATCACTTTCAGATACTGTTCATCTGCTGTAGATAGTTTTTTGTGCCTGTCACTTCTTCTTTTGTCCTCCCATTTTTTTAAATAAATTTTGTAAGGACACACTGCATACCATGCTGAGATATGCCAGGTTTTCAATTATTAGCACTTTGGGAATCACCTTGTTGGTGCAAAAATGCTATTTTGTGCCTGTCAAATTGTGTTATCTTTGGCATTTTCATAGACTCAACTAAAGAAATGGGAACAAATGTGTTTTTGTGACAGGCTTTCAGTAAAAGTACAATTAAATATTGGTTCTTTGTTAAGTTGTCTGTTATGTGTAGACACAACACTGGTTCATCCCTTGAGATAGGTGCCTTTTTTCAAATATATAATATATATTTGAATGATTTCTCTGAAAATGGTCTGTTACAAGGACTAGACTGAAAATGAATGAAAAAGCAATCCAATGTCCAAAGGAAAACTTTGAAAGACCTTCAGAAAACCTGTAGAACTATTACTCAAGACCACTTTAAAAATTACAAGTCTGGCTCCTTGGAAGTAAAATATGAAGAAATGGAGGGTGGCTCGAGACTTTTGTACAAACTGTGTCATGACACAGTTTTAATGGTTTAGGTCTTCAGTAGGAACCACTGGGCCTTAAGGAGACCTTTTGTCTTTGTTTCCACCCCCATATATCTAGTTTTGGGTGATGCAGGTCAAGGTTAAAAAGAAAAATCCATAGTTACTTTAGACTCCCTTTCCTTTGTGCCCCTTCACTGCATTTAGTCATTGTAAGACCACCCTCGATTGAGGCAACTTTCCACTGACTGGCAGCCCCTCATAAAACAGATTTGACAGCCATATTAAAGGCTGTGTCCTCTTTTTGACAATCAAGGAGTTAAGCTTAATAGTTCCAATTTAAGTCTGAGATGTGTTGGGGCGGTGTAAAGTGGCCAAGCAGCCATTACCTTTTAACCAATCTACTTTAGATTCACTTTATTTTGGCCACTTTTCTCCTCATGTGTTAACATCATGATGTAACACCTGTTGATAGAGTATAGTTTTTACTTTTTTCCCAGTGATCATATATTGTTGTATTATGTTAGTGTGTTGCAGTTTGTGTTTATGAAACAAGTTTCACCCACACAATATCCATCAATTACAGTATTTTGTCTCAAAGGCAGGCATCTTGGCCAGGTGGCAACCCCAACCTTCTGCAGAAAAAAAACAGCTCTGCTCATTGGTTAATTTCAGTTGAGTCTTGCCTTAATCCACCTTTACATTCTGTCAAACACTTCTTATATAGCCTCAGAGCACTGAGTGGTCTCACTTTCCATCTCCTCGCTGTCTCATACGCTTACATTACATAAGAGAGAAAAAACAAAGTCTATTTATTACCCCACAGGCAAGAAAATGTCTCAAATTATAATTCTGTGAAATAGATTTGTCCTGTCTTTTTCATTAAGGCAGAAATGGAAGCTAAAAGAGGGTTTTGGATGCTGTGTGATGAGCACTGGGGTTTGCATGCAAAAGCTACAGTCACAGAGGAATGTGTGTGATGTCACATAGGTAAATGTTGTGTCAGCATCTCCTTTTAAGCTGATTGACGAGGTCTTGTAGGAGCTCATATTGCACTGCACATTTAGGATGTCCTTTTTAAATTTGTAAAACAGACGACCCGAAAGAAGTGGATTACTTCTATTCTTAC
>VUQJ01017179.1:11152-22616 GCA_015108635.1 Andinoacara biseriatus | reverse complement strand
TCTTACATTAGCCACATAAGGAAATTCCTCATATGGCTAATTTTGCCATTAGCTCTGAGGATATGCCCACAGGTTAGTATTATGCCATAATGTTTTGGCTGAGGGACAGTCAGAGATTTTGGAAACTTTGATGATTTTAAACCAATAAACAGGGACAGAGTGTCACTTGTGTTACATAATAAGTTATTCAGTTATCTGCATAATGTGTAGATATGAAAAAAGTGGTGTCAGTTTGGGAGAGCTACATAAAGTGTAGAACTTTTGAGGGGTGGCAAAAATCCTGTCCTTATTGGGAAAGGGACTTGTGCTGTTGTGTAGTTCAGTGGTGTAATGGTATGTTTTTAACTGGTAGTAGGTGACAGTGAATTGTGAGTAATTTGACAAGTGAAGTGTAGTATATCACTCTTTCTGCATATAGTCCCTAACACGGAATAGAGCAATTTCTGTAACTTCTCTCAGATTCTGGTTCAAATGTGTGAAGGAACTCCAGGGTTTTGTTACCAGCCAATAGCTCTCAAAGACTCATAGAATAGGGTTTATAGTATCAATTAGTTACCTGTTTTAATTTACTTTGATTTCAGTGGTTAAGCCCTCCAATCAGTGCAGGCTACACTTTATGGCAACAAAGCCTAAACTAGACAGGCACTAAAATGGAATATTTCAGACTTAAAGCTGATTTAGACTTCTGCAGTGAATCTTTGTGGAGCCTATGATGTAAGCTATGTAAGTGGCTGATGTCGTTACTAGCATTCATGGTTTTGTGTGGTGTTTTATGTGTTAATTACCTTGTGGTTATGTCCCAGTGTTTTATATCCAGTGCCAGCCATGATAGAAACAAATAAAATTCTAGGCCTTTTTCCCTCCTGGGTGATCACTCTCTGTTGTGGTTATGATTTTAGTTTTTTCTTTATTTTTTTCAAGGGGGCAGGAGGGGTAACATTTGTCTTTCAAGTTTTTCCACTTCTTTGTACAATCTTATGTCCTTTCCAATCTTTTTGGCAATCTTCCTGCAGGAATTTGTTGATGTTTGTGGGACCTTATATTGGGACTGTGATTACTCCTATGAGGTGTACATCAGGTTACAATCTAGGTTCCATTCTAAGGTTTCAGAGGTGTTTGTGGTGATGATGTACATATGCCATTGATATAACACAGAGATAGGATATAAGTATAAATCTCCTGTCGGGGTGCTGCACAGTATGCAGTATGAGAAATATTATTTTTAACATTATAGTGTTCAAACCTATTCTTGGAAGCAATTGAAATAAAATTAGAAGCTGCAAGCATTATATAGGCCATTTAAATTAATCCCATTGAATTGTATTGCTTTAGTAGACACAAATCCCTTTTATGGTTGCGTTAGGAAGGGCATCTGGCTTAAAACAATTTGCCAAATCAAACAAGCAGAGCTACCCTTTGTGATAACCTCTTGTGAACAAAAGAGCAGCTGAAAGTAGCTTTTTAAACTGTATTACATTAAGACAGTGCTGAATTGTAAAAGTTTAGTATACTTTTAATTTTTATATTTGAATATGATTAGATATCTTCTGTATGCCACCCATTGCCTCTTCAGGTTATCCCTGTACTGACATTAATGTTTATTTTTGCTGTTTGGGCTAAACTATTTTGGCAGTCTTCCAGCATTAACCCACAAACCCAATAAGTGTCCATACTGTTTTAAATATCCGCTCAAAAACACACACTCTTAAGAACATTCCTCTGGCATGAGATCACTTTTTGGGCTCTGAACTAAACAAGGAACAAGCTGCAAGAAAAGAGTGGATCAGACATCTGCTCTCCCTTTCCAGCTGATATGCATTGAAAGGAGATTTGCTCAAAGTATGTTGGTGAGTGTGGATGCAGTCTGTGCTTGTAACTTTCTGCTGGTTTATGTGAGTGCTCTATTATGCCTGCATGTTTTATTGCTTTATTGTGTCTACAAGATTTCTGTTTGTTGATTTCATTAGGTGAATGCTTTGAACCGATTAAACCATGGTATCCATGTATCCAAGACTGAGCTTTTAAGCACAAGTGCTTGACAACAACTGCAGTCTAACTTTGAAATGTGCCACTTATTTCTCATGCGCTGGCTCTACAAAGCATAATTTTCTCTATACTTGAGGCACAGTGTCACCTCCTTGTTCTTGATGACCCCTGATATCTTCTCTGCTATTTATTTTCAGAGTCTGATGCAATGGTGTGTATGTGGGTGGGGCAGCTCTCTGGGGGCCCCAGCCTGGCCCCTGTTCATGTGATCAGGCCCTACATGGAGTGGCATTTGGCCTGGCCCTGTGGGGCCCGTCTGGGAGCAGTGAGCTGATCTGTAGCCAGCCTAGAATGCCAGACATTTGAAGTCAGACTTGTTAAAAAAGAACGAAGGGTGGTAGGAGTTTCATCAAATAGGCCCCTGTGTCTAAAATAACCCACAGAGTATGCCCGAGAGGGAGGGAAAGGAGACAAAGCTTATTCCTGTAAGCTGACAGTAGGAAGCCCAGCCTGCAACCTTTGCTTAGACAAGCTGTCATTTGTTTGTTTGATGTCTCACATGTGTTTTTTTTACAGGTCTCAAAGGTCTGTTAGCATGCCTTAAGTGCTTGTTTCCATATGCAATGTGTGACACGCTGTAACATCATCCGTGTTACAAAGGTTAAGCAGCTTCGCAGTTATCATGAAGTTGACACCACACTTGGTAAAGAAGCAAAAATGATAATAGAGAGTGATGAGCAGGATGCTCTCAATTTCAGTAAATATCTATTAGATCATCTTTTTCCTTTTTCCAATCTCTATCAACACTTTTTCATTCACACATGAAGGATCAACACTCTGCTCTCATCTTTTTTCCACATCTTTCTTTCTCATGGGGCTGTTTTACTGGTGTCCCAGCTATGGACTGAGCTGGACTGGGGTTGTCAATTATAGAACTATGATAGGGGTCCTTCCTGCATTATGCATGGAAGTGTCCCGCTGGGGGAAAAAACGGCCTACAGCCAGGAACAGGGGATGGAGAAATGAAGGGATGAATAATGGATGGAGAGATGGAGTAGCAAAACACTATTGCAATCTGTGTCTCACCAAATTGAAGACTTGCCCTGGCTCACACCTCTGAAACTCAGGGCCAAGTCACCCTGGGTGACTCAGAGTCACGAGGTTGTCATGTGAGAAAGCACAGGATGGCTTTAACCAGCCTTGAATTTTGCGTGCAAGGACCTCATTGGGCACTACCCTCAGAAAGGTCAGCAAGGTCTGTTATTTTATGTGTAGATAGCCTTACATTATGATCCGATTTGTTTAACAACTTCTGTACATTAATTCAGTGCATCATTTGTAAGCCCTTGCATATAAAATTTGTAGACACTTTTTCTCCAAGTCATACAATTAACAGCAAGGTTATGTTTCACATCTAATTAAATGTCAGAAAGTATAACTCCATTCCATTACTGCAGTGTTGAGAAGAACATGATTAAAAAGGGAAGACCAGCGAGCAGAGTTAATCTTTATTACACCCAAAGGGCAATTTGTTGTACAGCTAGTAGTCAATTAAAAAACAAATGGAGATCACTGACATCAAAAGCACAAAACACAAAACGGGGCCAACAAGCATGAATTAATTTACATGCTCTAAAGATGTCCAAGGCCCCTTCCATCATCAAATATTAACTCATTAATGTTCACAAAAGAAATTTTATATTTTCCCTCCCTCCCTGCAGCATGCTGCAGGAGATTTTTTAACATCCTTTTTCAGTCATTAGTCACAAAGTGTTACTTGTTATATCATGAAAACACAAGTGGAAATGCCTGTTCTTAGTTCATCATTTGTAGTCTAGGTAAACTGATTTCCTCTTCCTTCCTTTTAGGTGCTTCAGCTACTAAAACACACACATACACGCTCACACACACACATAGAGGAAGAAAATACAGCCCAAAGCCAGCTGCTTGTTTACAAACATATTTAGTCCCTGAAATGCAGGTGCAGGTGTATTTTTATTCACATATCTGATTTGTTGCAGTTGGCCACTGTAAATCTTGCAGCAAGATACAGTGGAAGAGGCGCTGCAAGTGAGATGTGGCTAAATTCCAAATAGATTCATTAGTCAGGAGGTCACTGAATTAGTACGTTCAGTTGACACTGAGAGGGTACCTACTGGGTAAAGGAAATGAATGCTACAGTGCTGAAATGTAACATATTAGTGAATGCGGCCAAGTAACTAAGCCCTTGTTCATATTGCCAGCCAAAATCTATTTTTTTTGGCATATCCAGGTTATACCCAAGTTAATTTTAGAAAGCTTGAGCAGCAAAAAACAACCTAAGTAGATTTTTTATTTATTTATTTTTTTGTAAATTGGATTCAAATCTAATTTAGAGGTGGTTTGAAATGTGACTCCAGTTGTTTTTGACAACTGTCGATATTAAAGGAAATTAAAAGAAAAGAGGAAGAGAAACCAGTGCAGGATGTAGTCAGTTTCGAACATGCCATGTGAAAAAGAAAGTTTTCACAAGTCTCTATGCATTCCTGTGAAAAACTTAGTACTTAATGTTTGCTGCATTTGTAGTAATTCGGAGCATAAGTAGCAGGCAGGTGGTGCTAATCAAATACACTGGATTAATTGATTATCAGCAAGTGTGAGCACCTCTATAAAAGCAGAAATTGTAGCAGTTTGCTGGTTTGGAGCAGTCAGGTGTGCGTTAACGCAATGCCACAATCTTCCCAGGAGTGGACGTCCCTGCAAATTCGTCCCAAGGTCAGACTGCAATTCTCAGAGCAACAGCAAATAACCTAAGAGCTCTAATCTTGGAGCTCACACTCTATAGGCCTCAGTTAGCATGCTAATAATTAAAATTCATGATAGTACAATTATGGGTTGTATGTAAGGGTTGCCTGGAGAAAATGGCAGCACAGCTTAGGTTTGCAAAGATGGTTCTGAACAAGCCACATGACTTCTGAAATAATGTCATTTGGACAGATGAGACCAAAGTGGAGATATCTGCCCATAACGCACAGCAAAAACTAAACTCTGGCAAAAACTAAACCTGAGGATATCAGCACAAACACCCCATTACAACTGTCGAACATGGTGGTGGAGGGGTGATGATTTGAGCTTGTTGACCTGGGCCCCTTGCAGTCATTTAGTCAACCATGAACTCCTCTGTATACCAAAGTAAAGTTGAATCAAGTGTGAGGCCATCTGTCCACCAGCTAAAGCTTGGCCCAAATTGTGTCATGCAACAGTAAAATGATTGTAAATGTAGCAGTAATACTACAACAGAATGGCTGAAAAAGAAAAGAATCAAGGTGCTGCAATGGCCCAGTCCAGACCTCAAACTGACTGAAATGCGGTGGTGGAATCTTAAGAGAGCTGTGCATAAACGAATGTCCACAAACCTCAATGAACTGAAGTAATGTTGTAAAGAAGTGTGGGCATACAGTCATACAGAAAACTATTTATTCAGGTTATTGCTGCTAAAGGTGGTTATGCAAGCTTCTGAATCATGGGGGTGCTTCTTTTTCACATGACTGTAATTAGTTTGAATGTTTTTGTATAAGTCTTTATAATTTCTGCTCCATACTGATAGTTATACAAAAGAAAGCAATAGCAAGGGAGGGCATGAAATACAGCAAAAGCTCTGGGCCAGAGTTGAACTCTTCTGCTAAAGACTAGGCCTTGAAACATGTTTTGTTATAAGCTTTGCCAGTTGAGCTTCTAGGACACTCTTTTCTCATTCTTATTGTGGTACCATATTGATGCAGTTCTTGATGAATTAGGTTTTCAAGTCTGCAAGTCTCTTCTTTTGAATGGCATTTTTCCATCAGTAACATCAAGTTTACAAAAAATGTCAACTTTGTCCTTCTCATTACTTTCAAAACACAGGGTGGGGAGTGGGGGGCAATTATGCTCATTTCAAGTTCATGGTTTTATTCCTGGACTGTAGAGTAGCTTTGCATGGTTCAAGGTCCAAATATTCATTACTTATTATGTACTGGGCCTCTGTGCAGCCTCTGAATTCATCCACTCTCTGAAACAGGACAGTTTTGCTTCTGTCTCTTTAAATCTATTATTTTTTTTTTTAAACCAGATTTCTTCCAATTGGCTGCCCCTCACAAACAGGTTTGAACTGCTAGAGAGTGACGTATTTGTGGTAGCTCAGCTGTTTGCCAGAGATGACAGTATTAAGGATATCTCCTCCCAGAATTTTTAATAGTATTTCTAATTTTCTGTAGTGTTTTGTCTTGCAGTATTACCACACCATGTTTTGTGATTGATTGCAATTGTTGGTGTAATCAAAAGCATCAGTGAATAGTTTGATTTGACACATAATGTGCAATTAAAGCAGTTTACTTAAAAATTACTGTAAGGCTTTGTTTCTAAACGGCACTGAAAATACAGAATGCATATCAGATACAGCCATTCATGCCTAGACTACCCTAGACTCAGGTTTTGTGGAGTTGAAAGTTGTATCCACATGTACAGGTACTACATGTGCATGAATTTGTATGGCGGTCTTGCCATGCATGTATTCCTGACAGGTCCCTGATGTCAGCTAATGTCAGTCAGTGTATCAGTGAACGTGAAAGATGCTGTTGTTTTTCATCACCACCATGGTGGGATGACACTATTTGTCACTGTAGTGATGGATTCCGTCTCCCTCAGAGGAACATGTGCAAGCGCCGTCTCTGAAAGGCTGTCTTTGTGTTTCACACTCACTCACTCACACACACAAACATGGTGCTGTAAGTGACAACAAAGGCGTGCTTATCCAATTGTGGGGGAATAAGATTAAGCTACAAAGAAACTCATATGCTAATGTTAGCATCTCCTGCTCCAGTGAGAGCCTTTGTTTGTGTAATCAGGAAAAACATGGAATTAGATTTGAGATGCCGTCTCGGAAATGATGCTCATAAGACCTTATTGTATGATGTTGACATGTTCTTAAATAACTGAAGGAGAGGGCCTGCTTTCTATCTGATGTAACAATCCCCTGGGAAATAAAGACTAGTTGTGCTGTTCAGATATCTGATTTTGTTTTCCTCTAAAATGGACTGTGTGGCAGAACCGGCCTAAGCTGTATCTTTGCTCACTGTTTTCCTTTATAATTGACTTAGCTTGTCACCATAATTAGGTTATGGCAAGGAAAAAATAACTCCTCTGTCATCTGGTGTTTTAAGATGTTAATCTTTCCTTGATGAGAGCATCTAATTTTACAGCTTACTGTATTTCATCAATAGCAGCAATATGGAGTCTTATTGTTACTGTCAATCCAACAGGTCAAACAGTTGCAGCTGTTGTGTCTCAGAAGTTTAAAGTAAGTCTAGTCTATATGGGGCCAACACTATAATGAGTGGTCTAACAAGACGTGCATTATGGCATCTTTAACATATCTGTCACACGAGTGGGGTGGTAAGGCCTTTTGAAAAGTACTTTTCAGTAGAGACCTGCCGTTTGCCATAAATTCTCCCACCAGTGTCAGGTCAATGGTGGTTGGGACACTTAAGATCTAGTGAGTGTGAAAGGAACTCTAGACAGTCCGGTGTTGTTGTATGAGCCAGGAGAGAGGGAGGCTATTCATTCGCACCTCTGTGACCCCTCTCTCATTCTTCTGTGGAAGAATAGCCTGCCTCTCACGCACAGTCAGCCCTAAGCCCCTCAGGGCACCCACAGCCTCTTACATAAGAATGAAGTAAAGAATGCTCCAGAAAAGTCTTCAGCCATGACCTTGGCTTTTATAGAGCACTGTGATTGGTCCTGATCTACTAGTGCAAAATCACGTATGTATTCCTGTGCTATCAAGCTTGATATGGATATTGTTGAATCTATAAGATGACTTGACATGGCAATGACTTAGCTATCACTAGTGCGACAATATTACCTTTCCCCATATTTCTTCATGGCTCAAGACCTTTGTGCAGTACTGTATACAAAAAGGTAAATCTGCAATTTTTCTTTGTGAGGACACAATAGGTGCCTCCCTTAATGACCTTCAGTATCTGTTTAAAGTGAGGGTCCATCAGCATCCATGTTTACATGTTGATTCAGCTGATCATCATCATCGTCGTGGCCGTGGTTCAGGAGGTACAGCAGATCATCTACTAATGGGAACGTTGGTGGTTTGATCCCTGGCTGCTCTAGTCTGCGTGCCAAAGTGTCCTTGGGCAAGATACTGAAGCCCAAGTTGCTCCCGAGTCGGAGTGTGACTCTGCTAAATAGAAAGCACTTAGGCACAGAAAAAAGTGCTTGTGTGAATGAGTAAATGAGGCTTGTAGTATAAAGTGCTTTGAGTGCTCAAGCAGATATAAGAACCAGTCCATTTACCATTTGTTCAGTCTGTTATAGTTTTATTAAACTAATTTTGAATCATTTGCCTTTTGTATTGGGTTCTAGCTATAGACCCCTATTCTTTTACACTTTGACAAATATCATTTAGTCAGAATATTAAAAGCTCTTGCCTGACATTGTATAGGGGAGTTTCACTTCACGGTTACAAAACAACACCCGAGGGTGTCCAGTAGGAGGTAGACAAAAAGAAACTAATACATGTTTATGATGTGGCACTCATTTTCCATCAGTGCAATAATTGCTACATTGGCAGTAGTCTGTCTTTCCAAACCCTCATCAAACCTAAACTGTATTTAAGAAAGGTAACATATAATGAAGGAATTGGTCTTTATTTAGACTTTAAAATCTAATTTATGATCTGAATGTTTATATTACTATGCTTTCATATTGAGGGTGCACAGAGGTAAACATCACATTACAAATGCTTCAAATACATAATCTGTAGTGTATGTAATACATCTTATGTTTGGTTTCCTAAACTCTAACCCAGGTTGGACAAAACATATTAAATTTCTGTATTTCACTTTTAATTCTAATCATTTTACTCACTGTTATTTAACAAGTTCAGTCCTGGAAACATTTAGGTTTGACAAGCTTTCTGGATGCATAGGTTGACCTTTTCTAAATGTAGTGGAAAAGACTGAGACAAGGATGGGCAGTTTTTTCAATAGAAAATATGTGGGATTGTCTTACATGACAAGTTAAGGCCAAATTTTCTATAATCCTAGGTGTGGAATTATTACCTCAGTATGTCTTTAATCTTTTTGAAAAGAAAAAACTATAAAACACTATATTTGTTTTATTTTGTTTTCATTTTGATGTCCACATGGCATTTTCTTATCTTTCACTTACTTTGTAAACTGTCTTGCAAATAAAATTAAAGTTCTAACATTGTCTAATACTTATCTCTGGTTTATGCCTTTTTCATATCATGTTATTACTTTTGTTTTCCGCAGCCCCCATATCATTTTCCTGTCCCAGAGTGTGTTGTGTGCTGGGAGTCTTGGTTTAGAAGAAAGCAGCCTGTCTCTGTGTGGGTCCAGGATTTGCCATGAAATTGCCCACTCCTGGTTTGGTCTGGTTATTGGAGCCAGGGACTGGACTGAAGAATGGATCAGCGAAGGCTTTGCCACCTACCTCGAAGACATTATCTGGGCCCAAGCACAACAAGTATAAGACAATTTGTTTTCATCTTGACCACTGTATGATGGTGACATACACTTACTGGCCACTACATTACCCGCACCAGTTCAACTGTTGTACACACACACAAACACACACACACACACATATATATATATTTAATCAGCCCGTCAGCAACATGGCAGCTACCCAATGGATTTAGACATGTAGTCATGGTCAAGACAGCCTGCTGAAATTCAAACTGAGGATCACGATGGAGAAGAAAGGTGATTTAAGTTGTTCAGAATGTGGCATGGGGAAAAAATGCCTTGGTGATGCCAGAGGTCTGAGAATGGCCAGACTGCTTCGAGCTGATAGGAAGGCAACAGTAATTTAAATAAATATTTGTTACAAACAAGGTATGCAGAAAAGCATGTCTGAACACACAGCATATCAAACCTTGAAGCAGAAGGGCTACAGTAGCAGAAGAAAGCACCAGGTGCCACTCTTGTCAGCTAAGAACAGGAAACTGAGGCTACAGTTCACACTGGCTCACCAAAATTGGACAATAGAAGGTTGTAAAAACATTGCCTCCTACTGCCACTCTGATAATAGAGTGAGAATTTGGCATAAACAATATCAAAGCATTGATCCATCCTTTTTTGTATCAATGGTTCAAGCTGCAGGCATTGATATAGAAGTGAGGGGATATTTTCTTTGTACACTTTTGGCCCCTTAGTACCACTGAGCATGCCGTCACGTCGATATGGGGCAAATCCTCTGAGAAATGCTTTCAGTGAACATTTTAAAGAAGTTGGTTCATTGATAAATTAAAAAAAACCCATCTGACTTCCAGAAAAATGTTAATTTCACACTTGCCCAGAAGTCCTTTTACAGGCTGAGGGTTAATTAAGGTTACCTGCATGGAAAAAGTAAGTGACTAAGTGGATAAAAGAATTGGGTGTAGCATTAATGTGGATTGTTTGCAACACTGACTTCAGCACTAATCTTTTAGTTGATGTGCCTACAGACCTAATCCTCCCACTTGTATTCCCACACCATCTAGAGTAACACAATAGTTTTCCTTTGTCTATGTTGTTAAATCTCCACACCTTTATGAATTGAACTTACATCTGCTGAAAATGATTTCAACAGATTTGTTTCCAAGTGTTGCCAAAATGAACAAGATATAGTGACAGAGATTACTTCAGTCACAGTGTCTTCATGCTTTTGCGAAATTCATCATAATCAGTTCTTATCATCTATTTTTTGGTTCTAGTTCTTCATGGCATTTTTACATTGACATTTATGTGTCTCCCTCCAGCTCTCTTTAAAGGACAAAAAAGAGCAGTTTGACCTGAAGGCACTGCTGAGGTGGAGAAGACTTTTTGATGAGTTGCAAAACTCAAAAGAGGAACTTCAGATCCTCAGGTGTGTATTTGTCATTGGTCCATTCAGCTATCTTAAAATTGGTGGCACTATAAATACACTTCTTTGAGAGAGGTGCTTTAAGCCTGCACAGAACGGCATGCTTATATGCAGTGCAGTTCAGGCCATTTCTGCCAATTGTTTTCCCTCAGACACAGGAGACAGTCTGAGCATAAGGGATCACCTTGTGAATGTTGAAAAATCAATGTACACAAGTCCACTTTTGACGTGCTGCACGGCCTTCAGGCTTGGAATCCTCAAACAAGCTGCTGTTTGGTGTCTGGGTCGTAGCCTGTCACCCAGCTCTTATCACCAGTGTTGCTCCTCAACGCGAAGCTGATGTTTGTGTAAGTTTTAGGACTAAGATACACATAGCATGTCACAGCATGTGGAATGAAAACAGTCAGAAGTGGACTTCAAGGAAAGTGTATGATAAACAGATCTGTTGTGAAAGCAGTCAGGAGGTGTATGAGAAGATGATCTTGAATAGGATATTAGTAAATATTAAATTAGGAGAGGTTTTAAATTTTTATGGGCCTGTTACCAGCTTTTTGATTACATTCTGTACAGTGCAGTTACATTA
>VUQJ01017174.1:2492-19334 GCA_015108635.1 Andinoacara biseriatus | reverse complement strand
ACAGACTGAATGTGACTGCTGGAAGCTAGAAAGCATCTCACCAAGGAAAACTTGATAATAAAGCTGTGCTTTTAAGTCCCTTTTGATACATTTACTAATTTTTGTTTCCTGCAATTCAGCACAATTTATGTGAATTGACACAGCAAAAGAGGAACTACTGAGAGAGTGGCTTTGTTTTAGTGAATGATTACATATCACACATACAAGCAAAAGCCCTGAAAAGAACCTTGTTGGAAGAATTTCTAAAAAAAAACAGTCTTTCACATGCTTTTAGTCTAACGAACCATCACAGAGACTTCCCTTCCAAAAATGGCTTCTTAATCACAGTGAAATTCTAAGCAGACCCAGAAGCCTTACTGAATATTATTTTTCTAGCACTGGTCTCTGAAGACTTTGCCTCGTTCGTTAAAGGGTGAAACTGGAGAAGATCAAGGACTGCTGTTTGTCTTTGCTTTTCGCTACACAAAGACTTTTTCACTTTTTTGGAGAAGTTTAGCAGAAAGAACCCAAAAATTGCCCAGGAAGGAGTGAAAAGGCAGGATGTGACAGATAAACACTCAATGCCAAGAAGTCATGCTGAGCGCCTAATACTCGTGCAGTGTTATTGGATGTCGCCACCCATGTTACATGGCTGCTGCATTTTTAATCTCACCAGTGTACCTCTGCATCTCAGACAGATGAAAGTAGTCAGCACAGCTGGATTACATGGCGCATTACATGTGAACCAGACAATTAGAAGCCAAGCGACACGCTGCCAGTGTGCAAGTTCTAAGCAAACCTGTGAAAAGATGTAAGGTTGTGTTACACCGCTGCTGTGTCAAGAGTAATTGTTTGCTGCTGCGCTGCTCTGTCAAGAGTAACTGCAGTAATTGTTTAGTTATGCAGTAAAATGGATCTTTTTTTTTCCCCCTATCTCCTTCATTATGGAGGCAACCCAATCTTTCCCTCAGCAAAAATGTGAGCCAGGAAAAAAGAAGTGTGGGTGAAATTGACTGAATTGAAATAAAGTCGATTACCCAGATGCTGCCCCACTGCAACTACTTCACCAAGGAGCCAGCAGAATGAAGTTGGAATGAAATTACTTTTTATAAATGCTCCCACAACAGTTGTCTCTTTTATTTCTCTCCACATTTTTTTTTTCCTTGATACAATTTCTTTTCCGTGTTTTACAACATTCCATTAAAGACTTGCAAGTACGTAACAATGCACATCTCTGAGGCAGTCTAACGTGGAGCTTTTTTATCTCTGTAGACAGAAATATCTTTAAATATTTCTGTGCAGGTTGAAGCACGCTAATCACAGTTACTGCTCAGATATTACATCCCTGAGATTTGCTGTTCCCCATCTTTTCTTTATTGTTTTGGCTCTAAAATATGACAGCAATATGCATATTTCTGGTCAAGAACCTTTTATGTGTGTGTGTGTGTGTGTGTGTGTGTGTGTGGTTTCTCGCACTAGCTTATTGCAAGAAAGGTTTTGAAATTTCTTTGATGTAAACATTCACTTTCTTATTTTGAAATGGTCTTCTTCCTAATGTAGAACTCCACACATGACTTATTTACACCTTTAGGCCAGCAGTAGAGCACTCCAGAAGAAATCAAATTTGGCATGTTCTCCGAGTGCTGCTAGCAAATACCAGTACACTCGCTGTGACTCTAGGTCTGTTCATTTCATGGCAACTCTGCAACATGAAGGAGCTTCAGCAGCACACGGAGTACTCAAATCTTTTACTTAAATAAAAGAAGCACTGTCACAAAGTGGAACAGTCTTCATTACATGTAAGTTTGCCCGACATTCAGCATTAAGTTAAAGTTACAGAAGTATGAATAGTAATGTAGAATGACTTCATAAAATGAAAAATGAGAACACTAAAGTACAAGTATCCAGCACAGAAATATATTAGGCTCATTTTTACCAGTGACAGACTTATGAGTCATTCTGGGAGTAGACATGGCTTGCAGGTGCCTTAAAACAGGAAATGAAAACTAAGACAATGGTTACAAGTTGCAGGCTGTAATCCACTGGAGGTTGTGTGAAAATCTGGAACAGTTCAGTCTGTAAATCTTCCAGCAATTCGACATATGCATCGGTCTCTTAGTTGTACCTTCCATTTTGCCCATTTTATTTTGCAATGTCTTGCCACCCTTATATGGAGAGCAGCAGAAATTCACAGTTTAAGTGCAAACTCGTTATTTCAGACTTTGTCCATTTACAAGAATCCTGCTGGCCCTGGTTCAAAACATTTCTTCTTGGCAATTTACTGTACTGCATGTCTGCTTTTTGTAGAGTCTGTAGTTGATGCTTTGTGTATGTGTCTGCTTGTCCTCTACCGTCACGTGTGTCTCCCCTTCCTGAACCTCAGGCCCAGCCTGGGCTCTCAGGAGTCATCCCCTGGAAAGGCATGACAGAGCCCCAGTGTTTGGAAATGGCTGCGCTGGCAGCGATAAGCAGTTCAAAGAAGAGAGCGCATTAATGTAATTGGCTGCCAGCAGCACATTGGCCTCGTCGTCTCATATCCACATGCAGTAACACACACTCACCACGCAGATTATTGGAGAGTGGAGTGTGTGAGAGTAGAGAGAGGATAGAGAGGATGAGAATGAAAGAATGGGGGAAGAGAGATGAAGGCAAGGGCAGATAGAGAGAGGGAAGGCGGAGTCCGGGTCCTCATTGTGTCGCTCATTAAGCCATGGGAGGCTCAGGGAGGCTGAGAGATGAGATGAGAGGTGTCAGAGTTAAATGTCAGGTCTGGAAGGGATGTGGCTAACTTCCATGAAGCCTACACGCACGCACACACACACACACGCACACACACACACACACATAGACACACACACACACTCACACATACTGAGAGGTTGAGAGGGGATCCTGTGCCAAATCTTCAGTCTCATATTATCCCCTCAACTTCTCTTCTCCTACTCGCTCCTTAGTTCCTCTCTCTCTCTGCCACTCACCTAGTTTTGCCCTCCCAATTTTCCACCCATTACAGCCAAATTACTGGTGCCATTGCAAACTGAATTGTTGCAGCCGGGTAGTAGCATTCCCACAGAAAAGCCCCAACCACTACCTATCGTGGTGGAAGTGAAGGCTATTTCCTTCAGCTAATTTCCAAGTCTGTGTGATTGGAGGCACAGAGGAAAATGCCGGGTGGCTTCCTCCACTGTTATGAAATGTTTTCACCGAAGGCTGCGAGACGCTTTGAAGTTTAGACTCTCGGCCTTGTATTTCAAACATTCTCCTCTTCTGTCTCTCCCTGTGAGTTCTCTGCAAGCATTTCTCACCCCACTTTCTATTTGTTTTCTTCTGCTGCTGCTCTGGGTTGAAATCTTCCTCTAGTTTTATTCATATTTTTAGCTCTTTCTCCCTTTTATCTCGTGGCATCGCCGGCCTCTTTCACTTGACAGACTTGAGTGAAAAAAAAAATTGTAGAAATACGGTCAGTAAAGAGCAAAAAGAGCCAAATATTGTAGTAGAAGATAGAGGAAACTGAAAAAGAGCTTGGGTCACATGAACAGCAACTTAACCTAACCTGAATGTTCCTTTTACTATGAAAATGACAGAGTTTAAACGGGCAAGTGCAGACTTAAAAGACTGTCAGTTCAGCTTTGTAAGGTGAAAGTGATTCATAATTCAATTTTGGAAGCACAGATATATTGTTGCCACAGACATGGTTACTTGATCATGATTGGATCCTGCATTATTGTCATGCATTTCCAGTTCACAGTGTACATGAACCATTTTTAATCATTGCAGCATTCACCAGACTAGCACGCTTTAACAAGGTGTGTTACCAGCTCCACATGGCTAATGAGCATAAATAGCACAAGGTGATCATTACTCAGCCATTGCTTAATGCACCGTATGAAGTCATTTCTCTGCAGTTATTATTCCTTCTTTATTTTCACACACGGTGTTTACACCAACACTCAACATGTCCTTGATGGAAATAAAAACCAAACAAAAACTGTTGAACAGTTACAGTGTGTATTTCACCAAAAATCTTGGCTGCCATACCAGTGCCATGCCTGCAGTTGGGAACAGCAAAGATGAAGCAATCTCTCCATTCTCTGTCTTGGCTGGCACATAATCCTCCTGATATATCTGTCATATAATAATCCCCCTCCATCCTGGTTTGTTTCTGTTTGTATTCATGCACAGAGCCAATACACTAAACTTACAACTATTCCACTTTGACCTAACAGTCATTTATTTTGAGGTCCACTGTGGTGGCAATAGGTAGTGAGGTGTGATGGGGGGTGTGATGGGTCTTGTGTTTGCAAATTGCTCTTTTGCCTTAAAAACCGTGCCCCAAAAAAAGTTGTAATAATTAAGGATTATGAAGGTAAAACGCAAACATCTCATACAACAAGAATTACAGAGAGCTTTGTTTTTGTGCCACTCGGGAAGACTTGGAATTTGATGATGCCGGAGTTACAACACATAATTTTGCCTCTTTCCAGGTCAACCTTTCAAGTTGGACCCAAAAACAGCCCACAAGAAGCTACGTTTGTCCAATGACTGTCTGACCATGGAGAAGGACGAGAGCTCGCTGAAGAAGAGCCACACCCCAGAGCGCTTCAGCGGAACAGGCTCCTATGGAGCTGCTGGTAATGTCTTTATTGACAGCGGGTGCCACTACTGGGAGGTGCTACTCGGTGCATCCACATGGTAAGAAACGCACACACACACACAAGTGCATTATATAAGCCTGCAAGGAGGCTTGATAAACTGAAATATCTTTCTTTTGGGAGTTTAAATCTAGGCTGTTATGCAACCCCACACACACACACACACACACACACACAGGCAACAGACACACACCACACGCAGTGTATACTCTTATCCTAATTATATTCTTTTCACTAATTGGCTGTGAAGTAGACCTTTTCATGCACAAAAAAACCCAAAGGGCCTGTGCCTATCTTGTGTGTCCTCAGCATGAGGTAGCCTGACTGTGTAAGTAAAGTCATTAAGGAGGACACTAGTTTCAGATCACTAATGTGTTTCAAAATGTTCCTTCCCTGCAGGTATGCCATCGGGGTGGCTTACAAATCAGCCCCGAAAAACGAGTGGAGCGGCAAAAACTCATCCTCATGGGTCTTCTCACGTTGCAACAACAACTTTATGGTGCGGCATGATGGTAAGGAGATGCTGGTGGAGGCGAGCCTGCAGCTGAGGCGGTTGGGTGTCCTGCTGGACTATGACAACAATTCGCTCTCCTTTTATGATGCCATGAATTCCCAGCACATTCACACCTTTGAAATCTCGTTCCTTCTGCCTGTTGTACCCACTTTCATGATCTGGAACAAGTCAGTCATGATACTCTCAGGGCTACCTGTCCCCGATTTTGTTGATGGCGTGGCCTCAGATCTTCAAGAGCAGCAACAGCAGCAAATGGGGATGTGCCGACAAGACTCGCCATACTTGACCGGCATGAAGACCTGCCACTGAGTGGTCGAGTGACTGAAAATGTGATTAAAACACTGACACGGTGGCTGAGTTCTGCTCTAACCCTCATGAGTAACCATGCTACTTTCTTACAGATTTAAAAAGTTGCAAATATGCACAGCAGTCTGAAAAAATGTCAGTCCTGTTAGTTTGTAGCCATCTAATATTTTGCAAATCCATCACTGAATGGGAACAAGGTCTTTTGACTGCAGACATCAGTATATGTAGAATTCATCTGACGCCCTGCAGTCACTGGCAAAAGAGAGCTTTGGTGTCCTGTATTTTCAGGACCATTTAAGGTCTTCCTTTTTCATCTGTGTTTGACCCTAGGCAGAAGAACAAAGTGAGAATCTTCATGTCAGCCATTTAAAGTTTGACAGTGCAGCACATGAACAGGGAAATTACTTAATGTCTCATCTGTAGCAGATTTAAACAAAGATAGAAAGGGAAAAAGAAAAAATACACAAAAAGATGAATAGAAGTCAAGTGAAAAAATGGATTGAAATTCACATTTTGACTTTATTTTAAATGTCCGCAAAAACACAGTTCTTTCAAAAGTATTTCACTTGTGGTGTTTTGGAAAGTGCTGGAGAGCTGGTGGCTGTAAAGGCCATAGCATATGATTACCACACTTTTCAGACTTGTCAAACCATTCAGTGACCCCCTCATGCTCTAAGGATCAGGCCACTGTTTATTCCAAAAAAAAAAAGTCAACCTTTAATCACTCAGAACAGCAAATGTCTTGATTATAAATTACCCTTCTTTGCAAGGGGACAAGTAAATCCAAACCTGCCAATTACCCCACACATCATTTCAGAGCATCTGAAACCCCTCAGCATAGGGGTCAATCAGTCGTGATTTTTCTTTAGTTTGTCATCTGTCTTAGTAATATGATTTTTATTGGATTTTTATTGATGCCACCTTCATGTCTGTGATTATAGAGCAAGAGTTGGCCTTGCACCATAAAGACTGAAAGCTCTAACCTTCAAGTTGCAGTACTTAACCTTTTGTAAGACCATAAAGTGTCAAATTTAAATTTCTCTTTTGTTAGAGATTTAACAAAAGTGTAATGTGAGAGTTGGGTAAACTGAGATGCTGCCAGGCTGCGAAAAAAGAGCCAATTTTTTGTTTTGGAAGTTTGATACCTTGGAGGTTTACACTAGTGCATACATTCTCTGGGAAGCAGCCATACTTGCACTCTAAAGTACGACATCACAAAAGTTTTGTTTTGTTTTTAAACTTCTCTGCTTTGATTCACGATATTACCGGTCATAATATCATGTGTTTAGAAAAGCAGATACATGTTTTAAAAACAAATAAAAAAGCAAAATCACCATCAGATGAGCGCTGATTGTAGTATAGCAAATGCGAGCCATCTTTTCCTCTCTATGGACAACCAGAATGTGTATGCAGACGTACAGTTTTCAGAGGTTACACTCTGTAGCTCTGTGGAGATTTGTATTTACTGTACACAATGGAAAAGTAATGCACACCAGTGATTGCAGAGAAGTATTTATCACTGGAGGTAGATTTGAGAGTAGAAAAAAAATTTCAATCGTACACATACACACGCAGAGTGCAAGTAAAAATATTTCTTAATTAAAGCTGCACGCAGCAATGAAAGGGCCCTCACACTCTGGCGCACGTCGAGCCGTGGTGCGGTTGAGTCGCACTTACGGTTCGCGGTTGCTACGATCAGGAGCGTCACAGGGTCGCCTGGATGTTTTTAGTCCAGTATGCTACTTGGAGGCTGTTATTCGGCCACTGAAAGTCTCCTACACCCACGAGGTGGCAAGTACACACTAATTCCATGTCAAGCTGTCACGCTTTTTGCACTGAATCATCATTAAGTTCTGATGTTTATTCGGACCACTTTTGAGGTCGATGGGAGGAGCAATATATCAAAGTATAAAACATGGCATTTTTTCTTGCCCCTAAGTAGCGCTCTTACTATTACGGACAATATTCATATCAATGTGTCAACTCTTATCAAACCACTAAAGTTTGGTGCAAATCGAACAATGTGGCTTTAAGTTACGGTAATTGAATGCCTCATGGCGAAACAACGAAATTCGCCATGCCGCCTTCTGACGTGTTACATATGTGTACCAAATTTCATACATGTACAGGAAACACAGCGGTGGGGCTCGACCTTCCTGCATTAGCACAGACATGAAAATGGTATTAATTTTCCCTCACAAGACAGAAAGATTAAATTTTTAATTCTTGAAAATCCAAAGTATCCCATTTACTCTAGTTTTCCACTACAGCAGGCTGCACTGCAAGTATTTTCATGCCACTGTTCATGTGTTGTATCCTTAATGGCTGTAAGTGGTCACGGCTAAAGTCCTGTCCTTGATCTTCCTCCTAGATTTGATCCGTCTGTCTTGTTTGTATTGGCACGTCACGGCTTCCAAATTTTGGGAAGCGTCAATGTCGCTCCCAGATCCTGTATTAACAAGATCAGAGGGGGGTAGATTTGCATCATGTGACTACTCGACTTGTATAATAAGAGATTTATTGATTACTAGAGGAAAAAAGTGTTATTTATAAAAAAAAAAAAGTTTACTTTTATTATTAATCGCAACATATTCATGATGCACTTTTTAATTAACATTAACTCCCCTCTATGAGTATTAAAATAGGTGGACATGAATGGCAGGGTTGTAATGGGGAGGGTATGTGACTTTTAGCACTACTGCTGGTTGTGTTAACTCATGCTAATTTCCTGCTCATATATTCAGAATAATTTGTGGTGGTTGCCATGTACATATAATAAAACATATTGCAATAAAACCTTTTGTTGGTTACTCAGAGAACTTTGCAATAAAAAAAAAAGTCCTTGCTCTAAAGTTTTGTTTACTGTGCTTTGAACACAGCCAGCAACTTTCCCTCCCCATTGCTTTCTCAATAGCATACAGTGAAGCTATGTTTAGCAAAAGGATATGATTACAATGATGTTTGTGGGATTTTTATCCTAATTAAAATGAATAACTAATAGCTGTTATTCAAAAGTTCACTCTGTTGTTGACTTTTCAGGGAAGGAGGGGGTTAACACTTAGACTTGCTGTCTGTCGCAAAGTCATGGCATGATTGTGTTTTCCTCTGTAATTTGTTAACACACACACACACACACACACACACACACACATCATGTTCAGTTTAGGTTGGTCTTGTCGTGATAAATGCATGATACATTATAGGCTCACAGTTCACTGGGTTATTTAAGTAACTCTTTCAAGTTCGCCAAATCTTTCTTGCTTTCTTCTTCCTTCCGATCGAGGCTCACCTGAACATTTTACAGCAGACTTCACCTTGAAACTTTTTTTTGTTTGTTCTTTATCACTATTCGAATAACAGCTAAAGTTGGAGAAATTCTTTTGCTTTCTTGTTTGAATTTAAAGGCCTAGCGTGGGTGACGGTTTCTCTCTGGTTTGATATTCAGGCAGCAGGGCTGATTCAGACAATCAAATATGTATTATACTTTTTTGCCAATTTAAGAGGCTGCGTAGCTGGAACGTAGAGAGAAGCTGTAACAAAGTGACACTGGAGGTTGTGCTTAAAAAAGATGCAGATTTTTACCCGATTTGACATGAAAAACGTTCCGCTTCATTGAGCATTTCACTCCTTTTGCTCATCGCGAGGCATGTAACTGTTGACTGTCTTGTAACGTTTCCTACTCTGACAGGCTATGATCTCCTTGACTTGAAAAAGCAGTCATACCCTGCTGACACACACTGTTTTAGATAATTTGCTAGTGACCTTACACTTCCATGATGAGTCAGTTGGGATGGCAGGGAAAATTGGACCTGCAGTATTCATTAGGGGAAACTGAAGGGTGCATCGGTTATGAATATTTATTCAAGTTATTGATTCACAGCGATATTCCACACGGTGGGAGTTCCAGTAGGAAGGAAGGGAGCTTACAGAACGTTACCTGACTTCCAGATATCCACCCATCTTGCTGAATAATGTCGGTCACAGGCTCTGAACAGTGTTGATTTGTGATCTGGACCGACAAGCTCAACTCATCTGTGCAAGTGTGCTTGGCTGGGTCACTGCATGATTATGTGACCTTGCTGCAGGTTCATAACTTAGTCCTTATCTTCAAGATAGGATTTCCTGTTGAGTCAAACATATTCTAGTCTTTTTTTTTTCCTTTTTTTTTTTATTTTTACAATGGGAAAAAAATAGAAGAACACACACAAAATGTTCATTGCCATGCATATCAGATCATTTGCAGTGCTCTTTTTTTGTTTCACAAGTCAATACAGTAAAATATATACGGTGAATGATTTTCAATAGCTACCCACTCCTTGTAGTGCAGTGTAATACCCTAGAGACAATGCAATAGATTCTCTTTTCTGCTTTTCTGTTTGTGTAACTTGGGAAATGGTTTTTTACAACTCTAAAGAAAGGCACTCCTCTCCTTTTGGCATTTGGACCTTGATTAAAAAAAAGGAAGAAAAAAAAACTGAAACAGCACAAAAAAAGAGCAGTTTTGCCTTCCTGCAATGCTTTCTGTTTCCATAGATATAACAGATATACTTTTAGCCAGAGAGGAATGTAAATCATAGGGGGAAATATATATTATATAAAGTTGTATATTATACAAAATATATATGAACCAATGTTATTTATGTGAATTTAAGTCCAATTAAAAGTCTGATCCCAAAAAACTGTTGGAGTGGAGTTTCTCTTTTCAGGTGTGTCACTTAAGAAAAAAAGATGCAACTGCTTAAAATAACTTTGCGGAAAAGCTAGAAATCCCAAAGGGAGCCAAAAGAGGAGTCAAAACGGTTCCCAAAGTGTCAGAACTATTCCTTAATCGTACTATTTTAGCCTAGCTCGTGACGCTCAAAAGGTTCATAATAAATCCCCTCTTAAGAGGCTTGTGAAACAAACTGCGGGGCTCTCACAGAGCTTACAAACATGTACAAGAATTTTAAAATGCAACCTACCGCTTTCAAAGTGGCTGAGCCCTGGAACGGTGCATGGGAGAGTAAGGTTGCCAGGTTGGCAGGTCATCCAGAGCTGAGGGTGGGGATTGTAAGGCTATACCCTCTTAGCCCTCATCTGCCATCACTGGCATGAGTTCCTCATTACAACACAGTAGTGTAGTGCATCGGTCCCCAACACTGCCTGCGAGCATGGCACAAACACAAACAGTGACCCTGAAAGGATGAACAGTATGCTCATTTAATTTGCATTCAATTTGCTTTGAGGCAATGCTCTAGCAATGTAATTAGGGCGCAAGGGGAATTTGAGTTGCCTTAACCATTGAAAATTTATACATATAAGATGGCAAAATTTGTGAGTCTGAGATCATCTTCCAATGAGATCATGCAAGCTGCACCACCAATGAGTTCTTGAATCACACCTATCTCTAAATCGTGACTTCTTTATGGTACGAAATTCTGTGACTCTATCTTGCACACTTTTGAGGCAGGTGGACAGAATCTGCCCAAAGATATAGCTATATAAATACCAGTCAAAGTACACTTAGATGCCTTAGCAGTACCTCTGGCTACAGTTTTCATGCCAAAGATTTGCTATGATGACACACGCACAGACTCCCAAAGTGAAAACAAGATCAGCCACTCTCTTGCAGCTGCTAAATATGGTGTTTTAATGCGTACCACCCTGTGACCTTCTCTCTCCACCAAGAATGAAAACAGGACAGCGCTCAGAAACACAGTCTATAAAAGCTTGTACTGTAAAATGAAAACAAAACAAGAAAAAAAAAACCTATAATAAGACCCCTACTTCTCTGCATTTCCATTATTATTTAACTAGAAGCTACACATTGAACCTCATTACCTGATTAACATGATAATGTAGTGCCTAATATAAATTTGCTTATTGAATAACTGCTCCACATAGAGTAAACTTCAGTTTTTTGTTCATTTAAAGACAGATAATTGGCTTCCATCCAGTTCTTTAATTAATCCAGTCCTGAAGAGCCAATAATCTGGTTACATTCTGGGGTTCTAATGACATATAAAGCAACAGGTGACAAAATAACCATAAAGAAATGTTGGCCAATCATAAGTCTACAAACAATAACTGGCACACAGTCTGATGTCCAAAAAAAAAAAGAGGGAACGGTGCACTGACCTTGCAAGATAAAAGCTTTTTTTTCCTTGCTCACACATAAATGCAGTTCCTTAAAGTCTTGACCGTGGAGTGAATTTTTTTTTTATCAAACACAAAAGCAGTATAAATGTGAACAAAACCAAGTGGACAACCTGTGGGGCTGAGAAATTATTACAGAAGTGCCAAATACTGCTGTTCTTCAAATGGCCATGGTGCTAGCCCCCAAAGCTACATAATCCCCCATGTAGACTCTCACGTTTAAACGCCTCAAAGCTGCAGCAGATAAGCGTGTTTGCAGCCTTGTTCATAAACCAACTTGCTATTCGTTCCCCACTTGTAACACTTGTAATTAACTTCTTTAGAGGTGCATGTGAAAAGGCAGGCATCCAGCACAGTTGGATCATACATTAAACAGTCTTTAACCTGCCAGCTGCCTAGTATGAGAATAATGCAGGTAATAGTCCAGTGAATTCAGAGCTACTGAGTGCCTAAACCATGCAGATATACAGCTTATGGATGCACAAAATCATACGTACCAACAAAATTAATGGCTGCTGATTAAACGAGTAGCCAACCTACATGTAAAACATTTTGTGATCAAGGAACCATTGTTTAAAAATCCAGACAGAAAAGCATGCACTATTATGGTTATAAATACCATGTGCTGTGCATCAATAAAAGCAGACATTTTATTTATATTGAGGCATCTACTTTCTACTCTCTCGCTGCAGCATTTTTATTGGAATAATAAAAGCATTACCTTTGTAGAGATGTCATGCACCTTGTTGATACCTTTAATGGATTCTATGAGTTTATATGAGGAGTTTTGGAAAAGAATGAAATGATTCAAGTATCAATTACCATAATTCTGTCAGCTCTATTTGATAAAATTGTATCTGTAACAACTATTGGTGGCCCGCACTCACAGTTGGAGTGCTGTGTTTTGGCCAAGCTGTCCTTAAGATTGAGTGTTTCTATTTGGATGAAACAATCCAGAAGAGGTTTTGGTTTAGCTAGAGGGGAGAGTGTCTCAGAGGAGCTCTTCATCATCCTCTACAGCCACTTTCACAGGTTAATGAATCAAGAAAATACACTCAGGACTTTCTTACTTAGGAGCTGGAGGTTACGGTTTATGGTGCATTTAAAATTGATAGCAGAAGATAAAGACACTGTGTAGTCAGTATTTGTGCATGAGCTTCTATTTTGCAGGGATAGAAACAAGAATAACATTTCGTCTGGACCACCAGCTGAAAATGTCGGAACCACACAGGCAGCTGTGAACGATTTCATTGTGTAGAGGAAATTCTCATTGAGTCGCTGCAGCAGAGGGTGCAGGTGGAATAATGTCAGATGTTTGGTGGTCAGAAGAGAGATTTGTTGGAGCATCTTTTAAAGCATTTGAACTATAGGCAGTAAAAACAAAGCAAAAAAAATATTTTGGGTCTATATGGCTGGCTAGAACATAAACACAGCCTACATCCCTGGATTATGATTGATTATTTAAGCTCCTAACATAACTCCTTCTCTTGGGAGATAGAATAATTAAAAGCATCTTGATAATTTTGTTTAGTGAACCATGATGACTCTTTGATCCGTGCATATCTGATCTGTGCACCAAACAGTCATCACCATTTAAATGATGCTCTGCATTATCATTAATATCAAGCCGCCTCTGCCCTTGTCTTCCTTCATCTTTGATATTTATCAAGCCATCCTTCATGCTGATGGAAGCCCATTAGCTGCAGATGCTTTCAGCTTGACATGTTGACTTAATAAGCAGCAGCTTACGATATAAATAACTGTCCGTGGCTCACGTGTCTGCCTTGACTGCATAAGAGATGTTCTCTAATCGGTATGTGCTGTGAGAGAAGGTGAATAACAAAGCAATATCGACATGCATTAGACCACTAGACAATCGCCCACAACTCACCCACCCCACACCCCCGTCGGTGACTGTGAAGAACACATAAGTGTTTAGGTTTCTCAGAAAAACAGTCCCCTTGCAGGACATCACTCAGGATCCCACCAAAAGAGTCCAAGAAAGCCAGGCATTCCTAACTGTTGTTCACTGCATACACATACAGTCCGTTAGAGGTGACTGTCTCGTTCTCTGGTGAACAAGCACTCAGGTGTGGGCTTGTGAGTATCTCAACTGCTGCCCAGAGCCTCGAACAATGGGCAACTCTGATGTAGAATGAGCTTTTATTGTCTAACAGATACAAAACTATATATCCACATCTGTTTTTACCACTGTCAGTGCCACAGTTGAAATTAAGCACATGTAGTCCACATTTCAATTAGTAATGCAAAGGTACTTGAGGAGTATATCCTTTTTTAGACTAAAAAAAGCAACGATTCAACCCTTAACCTTGATGCATTATGATTAAACACTCCATTTTATACAGTACTGTGCAAAAGTCATGAGGCACTCTCCATTTCTTTATGGTTTGCCAGGAAAATGGGAAATTGAGACTAATGTATGTCTAATGTGTGGCTGCTAGTAGCAAAGTGCCTACAGATCTAATTTAAAATTGGCTCTTTCCTAAGTTGTCTGCTATGTGTAGACATAGCATCAGTTCATCCCTTGAGTTTTTTTTAATGCTTGAATGATTCATAGGTCAGTGTTCAAAAAAACCATTCCTGGACTGGACTGAAAAACAAGGCAATGTCCAAAAACAAAGTTTGCAAGACCTTCAGAAAACCTGGAGAAGTATTGCTCAAGACCGCTTTAAAAAAATTACAAGGATATCTCCTTGGAGGCAAAGTATAATAGCTTTGTTTGAATATGACATGATGGGATTGTTTAACAGCAGATGATATATTGAATTTGTCACAGAAGAGAGCAATGACTCGTACAGTGCCATCAATTTTACACGCTTCTTTACGCTGCTGTTTGTTAAGAACTTACAACTCTGTGTGCTTTAGAACTTTATTGACCAGCTCCCTTTTTTTTCCATCCACTACAAAGATTTTCTACCAGGTTTGGTTGCATCTGGACTCACTGAGAAACACAAATATACAGATTTATTCATCATAGTAGGATGTGAATCATAGATCACACAAAATGACTAAGATTTTTATAAAACAGCCATCCTTCTAAGATTACCCTCGCTATCGCTCGAGCGCATGAAACAGGAGAGATACGGGGAGAGGAGATATATTGTTATCCTCAGGCTTCAGCACCCCACAGAGCTTCACATCAATATTATCCCATCTATAAATAACAGAACTTCTCAATGTAATCATAGAGGTTCCCTGCCTGTTTTCATCTGATTGTTGGCTGAGTTTAATAGAGCTGAACAGATATTTTTGCATCACTGTGCACTATAAATTGTAGACATCTACTGTACTATAATGATATAATATCACAGTGTAAAGCACAGAACATGTGGAGGAAGGACCAGCAGGTCTCATATGCTTTCGCTGGCTTTGGACCAATTCTAAATCTGCCATCCTCTCCACTTGCGCGGTGAAGAACTTTCCTCTTTTCTCAGTAAGCTGACATTTCACCACAGCCAAAAGTTAAATGTCGCTATGTGAGACATATAACTGTGTAATTACTCTAATACTGCTCATGGCCTGGCAGAACTGTAAATTTGTCCACCACAGTGCATTTCTGTACAGAAAGGGGGAAGTATGGAGCGACTGAATAAATATAGGGGACTTCTATTAATTTAATTAATGGATGTCAGCATAGACAGGCAAATTGATATGTACAGTAAGCACAGAGGTGTAATAAGTGGTTAGGTATATAGTCAGTGGTAATGATAAAACCACTGAATGTCCAACTGATATTATATGGCTCAAGAATTTTGAGGGGCATAAAATGTTTAACATGAGGAAGTTGCAAGGTGTTTTTATTTTATATATACTGCGAGAGTATGCATGCAGTACAGTTAAATAATATTCAACTTTAACCATTTGTGTATGTGCCCGTTTCTACATGAAGAAAACTCACAGTGCTACCTAATTTCAAACGCTGTGAAGTGAGGTTGTGCTTCCCTCCCAAGTTTAGGTAATGCTCTCTCTGATTCTCACACTCCAAGGCTTAGCAGGGCATTTTGGTTTTGTTCTACCAACACAGCTCCATTAAGCCCAGCTGCATCCCATCAGTTTGCTACACTGCTCGTCTTGTCAGATCTTCTCCCACATTGCTTAGTACTCTGGAGGTCTTATATACCCTCCTTTGTTCCAGCTGCAGATGGTTGATTGAGAATTCTGTGGATGGTTTTGTTGGATCGTCCACAGCAGCTGGCAGAGGAGATTTTTGACAAAATAGGTAATGACAGAAAAACATGAAAGCATTGCAAACTGTCAAAGGCTCACTTCCCTTTTAGCTAAACACATGGAAGAATCTACTATAAATATTTAAACTTCATCCTTATGAAATATAAAGACCAACTGATCAAAGTTTGATCTTGGGCACATTAAGCCGGTATTTTGAATATTGCTTTCAACATCACATTGTATCTCTAAACAAACTTGTGAGCAATGTGGTTCATAATAGAGACTGACATTAAAACTAATGCTCTGCATTAAATCTGCACACGCTAGCTGCAAACCCTATGGCACACCCTTCAGCATAGTCTATGTTATGACCCCACATGCATCTCCTCAGAAATGCATCTCTCCATGCAGCAATACTTGGTAGTAGCACATGGGGTAAACACAGTATACTAAGTAATGCAATTCATTAGTTATTTAACAAGAAATTATGCTGTTACTAATGTTATGTAAGTTCTTCAATTATATGCATTATATGCAGCACACTTGTGCTACAATCTGAGGAGTGGATTTATGAATGTTTTTTTTTTTTTGTACAAAAATGTGACCTCAGCGAACAGGTATCAAAAGCACTCAGGCTTATACTACTGTAGCTTGTGTTTCTGCCCAAGTTGTTTCTTCAGTAGCTGTGCCCACAACATCTTTCTTTGAAGTGCTTTTTTCTCATTTTGATGTCAGCTTTGAGCTAATACATCAGGAACAATCTTATGTTTATCCTTAAAAGGAGGACGAGTAAAGGTTTAAAGGATGCTTATACTGTAACTGTTGATGTCACAGTTTATGTCAGGCCAAGTTGCTGAGTAGCACAAAAGTAACAAATATTGTGACTCTGCTTTGTTGAGGGAGCATGCGGGAGGCACAGGGGTTAGTACTGTCACCTAATAGGGTTTGAATCCACCAGCTGGCTGGGGCGTCTGTGTTAGCACACACACACACACACACACACACACACACACTACACCCCTGCTATAGGGCAACCTGCAGCTAAATCACATCACTACAATAAGCAGG
>VUQJ01017172.1:2536-14303 GCA_015108635.1 Andinoacara biseriatus | reverse complement strand
CTGGATAGGCACGTCGAATTCAACATCCGCGGAGACGATGTGATGGTGTTCCTGCACATACAGAAGACCGGCGGGACCACGTTCGGGCGGCACCTGGTCAAAAACATCCAACTGGAGCAGCCCTGCGACTGCATGCCCGGCCAGAGGAAATGCACCTGTCACCGGCCCGGGAAAGCCGAATCGTGGCTCTTCTCGCGGTTCTCCACGGGCTGGAGCTGCGGGTTGCACGCGGACTGGACCGAGCTCACGAGCTGCGTGCCTGTAGTGATGAACAAGAGGGACAAGAAGAACTCCCCAAAGAGCAAAAGGTGAGGGCTGACCTGCAGGACAGGTGTAATCTCCGAGGGGTCATGGCGTTAATTTAATACACGGAGAGAGAGGGAGAGCGCGGAATGCGATTTGATTCACTCCTTATTTCATTAGTGGATCCATTTGGTCAGTTGTCATGGTCACACTTATTTCATTCATTCATGTTTTTACTATTTCTTAAGCGTGTTACTTACAGAGACACATTTACCTTTTGCTTGCATGTTAACTCACTGTATGTTCTACAGATGAGTGAGTGATGAGACTCACTATCGCCTCTGAATCACTCATTCACTCTGTTCATAAACCAAACAATTAAATAGATATTTATCCTATTTTACTGCTTTATTCCTTTGTTGATGCTATGCAATTTAAGATCATTATACTTATGCATGCGACGAGTGAATGAGTTCTAATTTATTCATCCTCAGTTATTCACTTTAAACTATTTGTTCTCTTATTGTCTTACGACTGAATCAGTGAATAAATGAATTCATGTGAAAGACTTAGACATCTCTCTATCTTTACCACTCTCTCCCTCACTCGACCAGTAAATGAGAGCAAAAGAAAATGCATTAAAAAGCCAATCACTCAACTGTAATCTAATTCAGTCATTTATTAAGCAGGTAAACAAAAGGGCAAATGAGTCAGTGACTAATCAAGCAAACTAACGAGTTAGTCGCTGAACAAGCAAGTGTAAACCAGGTGGATCTTTCAGGGTTTGTCCATGTTTAAGTGATTTATGGTCAAAACCTGACAAACATTTGCTTTCAGTTTTTGGAGACAGCACTTTTTTCTACATTTTTTGACACAATGTAGCTCTCACATTCACTCAATCCAACATTTAACAAAATAACTGTTAGCAGCCCTGGAACAGATGGAACCCTCCTTCCCTCAAATTTAATATCTAAGTACGGTGAATTTAACCCTGTTTCTAATGTTGGGACTGTGACATGTTTTTTCCCCTTGATACAATGGCTGAAGCCTGCTTTAGAACACTTGGGAAAGGAGCATGCTTATCATTGTGCTCCATCATCTTGTTCTCTTCTTCTATCGAATATTTTAAAGTGTTTGGTAAGTGAGTGGAGCTGTTACAGTAGTTTTCAAAGACAAATGGTCTTCAATAATTGCTTTATTCAGCGTTACAGCTGCTCAACAGTTCAGAGGTCCTTTGTCTTGTTTCTGCTTCAGTTGCCAGTCATGTTTTATTGGATGACAGGTGTGAGTTGTGCACATGCCTCTTTAACACCCAGCTTCTTTTTCTATGAAACTGTGCTGCTTTGTAACATTCGACTGCGGTCTGTGGTTGTCTTGCTGAAAAAAGCAGGGGTTTCCTCCAAAACCTGTATATAGTGTTCAGGATTAATGGTGCCCTCACAGGAATATTAGTTAGTTGCACCTCCCTGCCATCACAAATTCTGTGGTGATCACTGTGTTTGTAATTCTATAGTTAATAAGCCAGACTAAGATATACATCTGCCTTTGCTTATCTTGAGTTGCTAAATCAGTGCTAACTGGCATTTTTATTTTTTTTAATCAGTGTAGGTTGTGACACCAATTCTCATTATTGGCGTGTAATGCAGGGTGTAGGGCCGAGAAAGCTGCAGTGTCAACACGCGTGCTCCAGCACACTTCCAAACAGCTGAGCAGACGAGCCGTCTCCTCATCCGGAGGTTTGTTTCAATTTGCTGTAATTACAGGAGCAGCACAGCTAAGCTTAAGCGAGTAAATCACTTAAGAAGGGCAAGGTCCTCTGAGGTGTTCCGCCTGCGTGTTGAAGCCAGCTTCCTCTGCAGTTGGTTCAGAGAGCAAATCTCCATATGTTACTGTGAGGGTTAAAGCGGCTGGATGAGGACGGGGAGTGTCTCCAGGAATCTTTCAGATCCATTAACTGCCCTCAGTGGCAGCCATCAGACTTAATCTGATGCTTTGAAATAGTTTTGAAGAGGCGCCTCGAAGCCAAGTCGGCGCTTTGAGTGAATCAACAACACTTCAGTCAACACTTGTCAACTCAGTTTAATAGCCAGTGAAAAATCAGCGCTCATTAACATCGACATTCAGCCGGCCGATGGCTTCGTGTTTAAGGATGGAACAAATCTGGCTTATGCAGGACTTTATAGTATTTTACAGTTTTTTAATAGTCATTTTATGTCGTATAATAAAAAAAACAGGCCGTGGTAGATGGAAGCGCACGCTTCCACTCAGAGATAATGATTGTGAAATGAATGCTTGTGGGTGGCAGATTTTCTGTGGCTCGTGCACCAGAGAGTCTCTGATATAGGACACCAAAGTCCATCTTGAGATGTACTCACTGATAATGTGACATTGATCCATGCGGAAAAACCCTCTTTCTGCTATTCCACAGCGAGGTCAGAGGTCACTGCTGCTCCTGAGTGGCTTTTAGAAATCCGGCATCTTAATAAGGATCAAATTAGTGTCTGCTGTCTAATGGCATTCAGCGCGCCGCTGCAATTTGCTGTGTGTATTTTCTAGGAGAAGGTATCAAATCTGAGCCAAATGCACCATGAGTCATAACTCAGCTTATATCCGTGAATTTGTTGCAAGAGTTGTGAGTCATAACTCACTTAACAGCCACAAATCTGTCACCCGAAGTTTTCATTTCCCGCAGCATAATGCCCGCTTGATTTTCTGTCCGCCACCTTTAGGAAGAAATATCGAGGAACCATTACACAGCGCAGAGCGCCGGGGAAGGAGAGGAACAATTAAGGGAAGGCTTTCTGTCGTTTTAGATTAAAGCCGCTGAATCACAGAGTCGTCTGTATTGCCACCAGGTTTCATGCAGCTTTATCAGAACTGAAAGGCTCTTGTCTTGTCACTTCGGGCGATGTAGCCCGTCCGTGATGAATTGTGACGCACACAGTGATGACAGCAGGAGAAATTGAACCGAGTCCCTGTGTGTGTGTTTGCATTTATGTAAAGACGTGCTACGACATGCTGCTCTGATCTGTTCTGTAAGATCATCCTGCCTTGTTAGATCTGTTTGTATTTCAGCCTCGACCCCTCTGTTCTAAAGAGTATTAAAGCTGCTTCCCCAATCCTCTCTGATTGATACCATACCAAAGTTAGGGCATAATCATAAGTAGCACTCAAAACATTTTCCCCGAGTCTGATTGCAAGAGAAAATCCAACTCAGTTAAAGGATGCTGATATTAAAGTCACACGCAGCAATGGGAGCGCAGACTGTCAGTGATCAAACGTCTCGGGAAAAGATGAAGCCCGCTTTTATCTCAAGACTACATCGAGCAGGATGTGACGTAGTTTGCAGACAGAGACAGAGCGAAACGCATAACGTGGTGCAAAGTTTCTGTTTGACCATTTTCTGCTACTTTGTCACTTTGACTTCACTCGGGTTCAGCTACAGTTTCTACATTACAGTCATGTGACACTCAGTTACAACATACGTGTGAGTTGAAGGATCCTCGCACAAAGTGTAATTCATCTGCAGCTGTTCTCACATATCAGACGAAGGGGCGTTTTACCTGTGCTGGTGCAAATGCATATTAACCCACACCAGCTTGTTCTTTAGTAGCTGCTGCTGTTTAATCATCTCGTAACTCTTTGCTCGTGTTGTTGTGACATTAAGTGAAGACGTGCACTAAAGCATCAGGTTTAGTGCAGAAACAGTTAGCCTTCAAAGGAAAGGAAAGAAGCAGCGACCTCCAGGACCAATGTGGACGTTTCAGGAGCTGCAATTCTTCTAACAGCCACTAGAGGCTGTCGCCAAAAGCGAGTCGATGCCCATAGAGGGTAAAAAGGGCAAATGCAAATATCTAGTTTGTTGCACCTTTACCTTTAACTGTGTTGTCTCTTTAAATTTCATTAAAATTCTGAATGAACGTGTATTTTTTGAATTTTTTTTTAGCATTTAATGTCTTTAATTAAATTTAGAGTTTAAGCAAAATCCTTGTAGAAGCAAGTCTTGTAACATGGCAGCTGTATGGAAATAGCTGTGCTTAAACTCAGCACTGGTGTCCCGTGTTGTGAGTGTGGGTGTTTCATTGGTGTTTCGCAACACAACGGCAGAGCTCATCAGCAATACCTGGCATCCCAGGTGTATGCACCTCTGCTATTACCCTTTCTGTTTCAGTCCTTCCTCTTCTTCCAAAGCTAATTACTGCTTCGATCAGCAGCCTCTGATAGTGACTTGGACCCCCATGCGCTTCAGGAGCCTGGTTGCTGATGTGCTCACACACACACAAATCCTCTTCATCCCACCTCTACAGGAAGCACCTGGGTACACCATCTGCATTGTACTGCAGGGTTGTAAGCTCTGTGTATGTCAGCCTTTTGCATTCATGTGCTGCACACTGCAGTCTCTGTTACCTCTGTGATGCACAGGAACTTCTAGAAGGTTTATCGCAAGATCTGTGGGTAGTTGTAGTGATCTCTGGTGGAAAAGACAGTTTCTGATCCAGGTCAAGGTGCATCTTCCTGAGCAGTATCCAGGAGGGTAGCTTCCGCTCTTGCAGATTTTCTTATACGCTTCCTGCTCTCACAAAGCGGGTGTTGTCTATGAGAGCAGACACAGAGGCAGGGAGGGCATTGGGGGGTAATTCTCCTTCCTTCCAGGATGATCAACAGTGGACATAGGGCCTGATTTTGCCTCCAGGTGTGGCATCCTTGGGACATGGTAGTTTTGCAGTGAGTTAATGTTGCTGGAATTTGGCAAAGGACACTAGAGGGATCCTCTCCAGTCCACTGGCTTAGGTTCTTGGATATAGGGAGAACGTTATAGGTGGCTCTGGTGATGAAGCTAATGTGACTTCCTTCCCCCAAATATTCCTCCATGTGAGCCGATGGCGCTTTAAAAGATATACAAAACCTAAAATGGAAACGGTTATAGTGAACAATAATGAATGTGGTCATTTGAGGTGGTCCAGCCCAGAAGTTAGAAACCACTTAACTATAGCGGTTTAATCAGGTCATGTTATGCAAAGTGTCTGGTTACTAGGCAATAATGTATATGTCCACTGATGCTCCCCACCATACTGTAGCTGACTGCATAATGAAACATATCCTGGTCTCAGGGGGTTTGAAATGAGGTGAAGTGTGTCTAAAAATTCTTCACTGCACCCTGAATGTGGAGGATGTTTCAGGGCATGTTCACAAGCGACACCTTGGCTGTGTTGAAATCGGTCCCTTTTCGTGGTAACACAAACCAGTGATGAAATATCTTTTTTTTTTTTTTTTTACCTGGATTCACCTTATTAATGTACCTTGGGAGAAGAGGAATATTTTGCACATTTGCTGTGTGTTGTTGGTGCTGCTGGTATGTTCTGGATGCAGAAGCACCATCTGTCTGCTTTTGAGCAGCACTTCATAATCACCTTGAAGTCACCTCTCTCCTACACACACTGTCAGTGTGGAAACTAATAACACGAGCAAATACATAAACTACAACAGGATATTAGAGAAGCTGCACTGTAATAGGTGGAAATGTTTCATATCTGTAATTATCATTTTATTCTCTGTATCTTGCTGTGATTGTGGGTTGTTGACGGACGGAAAGATTCTTTAGTGTGTGCAAATAAAAATCAAAATCAGAGAATGATCACTAATTGGCTCCTCGGTTATTAGTTATGGTGTAGAACAGGTTCAGTTTTGCTCAGCTGCAGGGATGCATCATTCAAACTGGGTTTCTTGCTTATGAAACATAGCAGGAAGCTGGTGATGGTGAATATAATGAGAACTGTGACTGCGGTTTCCTCCTTTTCCCCCATTAACTCCTGACTTAATTTTAAGCAGCCCTCCTTTACTGTAAGGCTAGCAATTTCCCTCTTAATATGTAAAACTTCACTCATGGCCAGCTCAAGTAGTTTTTGATAGGCACACCACTGGCCACTGGCTCCTTCAGGGCTGTGCTCACAGCACGGGGCTATAGCATTCACATCGCAGCGGGGTATGAAATTGCTGTAAGGCCACATGTCAGCCCTGCTTGAATTGCCGGGCAGCCCTGCCCATCCCCGACTGCCGGCCTCACACTGAGCAGTCAGAGAGTGTAACCTTACTACTGACCTCATTATTTCAGATTAAAACAAAGACTGGCCAGAACACAGATGAGCCTGAGTTTAATTAGCATTCTCCACACATATAAGGTGGTCTTAGCTATTAATCTGGTAATGGCACCCTATTACTGATGGCCTCAGTGGCTTTAATGGCTTTAAAATAGGCAAAACAAGTTGCACGAAGTTGACATCATTTAGTAGGCAAGAAGGGAAGAAAATGTTGTGGGAAAGATTTTTATTACAAGTGCATGTTTGACTGAAATACTTTGCTTATGGAAATAATTGTCTATTATTATATGGTTGCAAGTTTAGTAAATTCTCAAAAGAGAGCTTCATGTGGAGATTTCAGAGAGGGATGTATGTTATTGAGAATATTTTTTCAGTCTGAAGGACAGTGTTCTTAATTGGGCATAATTCTGTCAACCTCGTCTTTGTGAGTTCAGTGTGTATACTTAAACATCGAGTCATTTCAGGCTCCTGACAACAACACAGTTGTTAGAACTCTAACTTTAAGACTTTTTACTTTAAGAAAATTGCAAAAGATAAAAAAAAAATGTGACCTTCAGGAGCCAGAAATCATCGAAAGAGCTCCAAGTGGATCTGGGGTGCCTTGAAATTAGCTTAGAAATGATTAACTTTTAAAAGTAAACAGTGTTATTTACATTAAGTTATTTAAATGAAATTCACAGTCAGTAAAATCCATCACTGCATTTACTTTCATACATACACTTTACATCCTCTGAGATTACAGTAGCTGATGGTGGCTAATGTTTCAGTACATGCTAGCTGCTAAGCTTATTAACTTAAAGGTACTGTCACGTTTTGAGGTTTTTTGTAGAAAATGTTGTACTCATAAATATACACTTATTAGTGTCATCTTCAAAAAAACAATCGATACATTCTCATAAACTTACCATTAATCCATTAAAATATTTAGATGTGGGTGACACTTCGTGGAAGCTGCCATAGTTGATTGCAATCTGTAATCTACTGACATCTAGTGGTGAAATCTTACACACTGTATCTTTAATATTACTGTTTAATCTGCAAAAAAAAGCTAGCATTGGCTAGTTTAATAATGCTAAATTGTGCTATTTAGTACCTGCTTCTGTTTATTCTGATATGTTTTACTCTCACAAATTAAAAATTGTTCAATTCTAAAGCAACAAAAGGTACCGTTGCTTACTCCAGCACCTCTGGAGGATCTGAAGCTTGTTGTTGCTAATGGTAGCTAATTTTGATAAATTAGCATTAGCTTTAGCCCAGTTGTAGGATTACAGACATCTTGGAATAAATTCAGGCTTGTTTTGAAGTCTCAGTCTAAATCGAATAGAATAAAAAAATATGGCAGAGTGCCATCTTTTGCATTTCAGAATTCTATTCAGGATTTGCTGAGTGCCATGGCTCCTGTTTATACACTGCTCAAAAGTATTAAAGGAACACTATTTTATATACATAAACCAATGTAGGGTGCATCTGAAAGCAAGGGCTATCCACACAGGAAGCAAATACCAGCAACATGGTGACCAGAGACCACAGAAAGACACTCCCTAGCTTTAAGCAACAACCTTCTCAACTTTGAGCCAAGCAACTGAAGTGACTTCCAATGAGGGTAAAGGATACTGTTTGTTTGGTGGTTTAAACATTAGAGGGTAGTCTAGGCATGCCAACCCTGGAAAGGTCACTGGCATCAAAGTGGCAGGTGATGAGGGATTGACTTCCTGTGTGTTCCTTTAGGTGGGGTGCGCAAGTTTGGTGATCATTGTCTGTCAAATATTGATTGATCAGATTTATAGTTTATATACATCTGCAGCTGCTTTGAACTAGATCAAATATTCCTAATTTGCAAAGGTAGATTTCTATGATTTAGATGTAGACTATAGTAGACATATGCATATAGTAGCCATGTATGTAAGTTACACTGAAACAACAGAAAGCTACCAGTCTAAAATGACTCGAGTCTATATTTTTGTGCACTGCTGCATAGGAGACATTTAACAACTTCTGATTCGTCACTTGCTGTGGGTGGAAAAGTAGATGTACAGTACCTGACACCAGAGTTTTATTTTTAGGAAAGGGTGAATGTACAGGTCTTTTGGGAGATACTATGCTGCAGCCTGATGTTGTGATGTAGGCTGATGAGGGATAAACTCTCCTCAGGTTTAGCACTTAGAGCTTTTTTTTTTCCTTTGCCAATGCTTCCTATGCTTATACAGCTCTGACTAACCTGTGGTGGCCACGGATGAGGTATATGACACCAAGTGTTTGATGATGAGGTGTAGACTCTCGATGTGCTCAATCAGAGGTATGTGTTAGAGTATGTCTCTTCACACTCATGTCACAATATATCCTCACCAGCCTGTTAATGACGTCTGTCTGCATTCAAAATATCAACTTTTGAATGACTTGCCATAGGATGACTGTGCCCCATTCTGCAAGTGTGACCTCAGTCATATGACTTACAGAATGGTGAGTTAGTCCCAACAGTCAGGTAACTTCTGAAGTCCTTTCAACAAAGAAAGCCAAAAGAAATTCAACCTGAATATTTAAAAAGAGCATAATCATTTCATTAGCTTTATCATTACATTTTATAGAGTGTAATGAATTATATGTACTTGTTTTTTTTTTCATTTTATATCTGAATGCTAAATATGAAGCTAAAGCAAGTTGGACAGCTTATCTAAGGTTGAAGACAGCAGGCAGAGAAACATCACTCTTAAAAATGCTCCTCTAATGCCAACAAATTGCCTTTTTGAATCTCTGGCCTTCTGTAATGGTATATCGGCAGTAAAAGCCAGCGTCATCATACAGTTGTGTCTTCAACCAATGCTCAGTGTTCGAGGTTACAAAAATCAAGAGGTGCCAGCTGCCTGAAACACCAAAGCAACAACTTGGATGTGACGCCACTTTTGTTGCATGTCGTTTGCTACGGCAAGAACGGCATAATGGGGCCATTACAGCTTCCATAGGAATTAAGAGGGCAGCCAGGTGCTGATAAACAAATGTACTTGGTTAATTGATCATCAGCCCCTCTATAAAAGCAGAGGTTTTGACAGTTCAGGTTGGTGTTAACACAGTGCAGAGAAAGAAAGACATCAGCAATGATCTTTAGAGAAGCAATTGTTGCTTCCCATCAATCTGGGGATGGTTATGAAGTCATTTCCAAATAATTTAGAGTCGATCATTGTACAGTGAGAAAGATCATTCAGAAGTGGAAAACATTCAATACAGTTTCCAATCCTCCCTGGAGTGGATGTCCCAGAAAATTCACCCCAAAATCAGATTGTGCAATGCTCACAGAAATTGCAAAACACTCAAGAGCTACATCGCAGACTGTAGAGGCATCAGCATGCTAAATGTTAAAGTTTATGACTGTACAATTACAAAAAGGCTGAACAAGCGGGGCTTTTTTCAGAAGGGTTGCCAGGAGAAAGCCTCTTTTCTCTAAAAAGAGCATGGCAGCACGGCTTAGGTTTGTAGTTGCATCTGTCTAACAATAAGATGTATGGAACAATGTTTCTTAAACAGGCAATGTGGGGATGTTTTGGCCATAATGCACAGTGCCACATTTAGCAAAACCAAACACAGCATATTAGGGTTAAACACAGCATAATTTTATCTAATAGACTCCAATTTGTTAATGTAAATGGGGAGCAGTCTTCACACACTAAGGTTAATCATGGGGTTCCACAGGGTTTTGTGCTAGGACCAATTCTGTTTACATTAAACATGTTTCCCCTAGGCAGTATTATCAGAAAGCATTGCCTACATTTTTATTGCTATGCAAATGATACCCAGCGTGGTCTATCCTTGAAGCCAGATGACACACACCAAATAGTTAAAGAGCAGGATGACCTTTAATTTCCTTCTCGTACATTCAGACAAAATTGAGGTCCTCTTAGAGACGTGGTATCTAATGTGGTAGCACTGAGGAATTTTTTTTGGTCATTTTTGACTTGGATTTGTCCTTAAATACATGTACATTAAACAAATATGTACTTCTTTTCTTTTATGTGTAAATGAGCTTCCATAAATTGTATTTGAGTGATTAAAAAATATGTTTTTTTATTTAGTAAATTGTTTAAGATTCAGAATACAAGAAAGAAAAAGTATTTTAACCAAGTTTTCAAGATGTGAGATGTGCTTCCTGCAAAGTGCATTAAATGAGGATATTTTGAGAGCAATCAGACAGAAACTGGGGTAAAAATATCTGGGTTGCTGTTGACTAGAGGTATCCTAGTTTAAATACTTCTCTTAAAAACAGCTTTAAAGAAATAGTCATATAGTAGAATTTAGCAAATGGTCAAAAAAGGAAATTGTCTGTATGCTGAAAACAAAGTGAGAATCTTGAGAAATCAAAGCCTTCAGTGCACGCCCTTTAAGACAGTGAGCAGTGTCTTGTATTTTTGTGAGAAATGAGAGATATTTCAGAGGATCTCTGTAATCTCCACACTCCTTAGAGGGATTAGGGACAGTCGAAGACAGACTTCGTCTGTCTGTGTCTGAATGTGTGTTTGTGTGTGTGTGTGGGGGGGATTTCAGTGAACAGTGTGTAGGTGTGTGTGTGTTTAGATTTTGGTTAAGAGGGAAAAAAATCAGAGGGAGGAAGTCTTTGTTAGAGAGATTTAAGTGTCTCGCCTTAGAAAAGGCGAGACACTTAAAATCAGTCAGACCTTTTGGAATATGACAGACAAGCTGATATGAAATTGTTTCAATGACATGAAAATTGTTTAAAAACTGCACTCAAATTTAGTCCTTTTTCTTCATTTAAGAATAACTTTAGAGCACAGTCTCCTTTTTTATCCGTCCTGTATCTACATGGACCAGGAGGACCAGCTGACACCTGACAAAGTTGCAAAGATTAAGATGTCAGCTTGAGGTTAAGGCTAAGACACTATAATGACTAAAGCTGCACACACCAAGTGTGTGTGTGCAAATGTCCTTTGTGCTATTCTTGACATGGGTGCGTTTATAAAAAAAAAAAAAAGCAACAAATGAACTCCAGCACCTCGTGGAGAACGCCACCTGAAGCGCTTTTTTTAATTAATATTTTTAAATAAATGTTTTCTTTTGTAAAGACAATTTTGTATCAAGCCACAGATTGCTCAGTTCAAGCATGAGCCTCCCAGTCTATCACTGAGTTTTTAGCAAAACCACATCTTCACAGCCCGGCTTGCCTGGACACCGCATCTTTCTCGGTTCCCTTGAATCCACACCAGCATCCCCGGGGCTTTCTTTATCGCCGAAAATAGCTTCTGATATCTGCGACCCCTGAAGATCATAGACAGCGCCGGTCTCCTTGCTCATCACTTCGCTCCTCAAGCTCTCCCTCTGAATCTGTGGTCTGTCTCAGGTATCAGGCAGTAGTACCTGCTGAAACTCCTCATAAATGGTTTCTTGGGGGGGGGGGGGGGGGGGGGGGCGGGCCCCCTTTT
>VUQJ01017169.1:43302-53393 GCA_015108635.1 Andinoacara biseriatus | reverse complement strand
ATATAATATTTTTTAAAAAATAAAAAAAAAAAAATAAAAAAATTTTATTTTTTTTTTTTTTTTTTATACTATTTTTTTTTTTTTTTTTTTTTTTTTTTTTTTTTTTTTTTTTTTAATAATAATTTTTTTTTTTTTTTTTTTTTTTTTCTCTTCCCCTCTTTTTTTTTTTTTTTTTTTTTTTTTTTTTAAAGACTTTCAGTCGTGCCTGATTTGTGTGGCTCGCAGGGTGCCCACGAAGGAAAGACCCATGCTTCCCACACATGAGAGCTTCACTACGCGCCAGGACCTACAAGGTACATGAACCAGTGAGCCAGCAGTGAACTACAAACGGCTAATCACAGAAAACTTTGCTCTTGATTTGTGCTACTGCTGCTTTAGTACGACATCTTTCTGTGGATAGCTGTTTTAATAAAACTATGCCTTATATCAAAAGAGTGGTATAGTGATTCTACTAAGGCAAAGTTCCAGCAATACCTTATTTGATGTCAACAGCCTATAAATCACTTCACACTACAGTTAGGGATTTAAAGAATATTATATCCTTGGTAAAGGCCCTTAGGATTGAACAACTTAGTAGAACCAGCTTCCTACCACAGGCTGCACTCTGGGAGGTAAAGTACCTGTCTGAACACCGGCACGTAGACGCAGACAGTTGTCTGTGTTTCGCCTGGTCTTTGATGTACTCATACCACTTGTGTGGCACAGACCCACACAAACACTGTCACTCATGTATAGTAATTTACTGTGGTTTCCCACACAGACCTCAGGAGCTGTGCATCTAAACCAGGCCTCTATTTATTTGCCCGTTTGTTAGGACTGCACAATCTTAAATAATTACCATGATTTGTTTTATTCTAGATTGACTGACAGCATTATATTTTTTTTCTAATATTTTACTGAAAGTACTGCCTCTACAGTCTTCTTATGCCCACGAGAACTTCTTGGACATGGTGCATCGCTCGCTGTGAATAGTTCCCATTATGGATGTTAGTTTGACAAGTCTTTAGTCAGTCCCTATGGCTGTCATTCAAACAGCAGCATACTTGTCACCCTTTCAAATGCATCATTGCTTCCATTTAAATTGCATTCCAGTGAGGGACAACTGTTCCACTGCTATGACTGTGTGTTTACACACGCAGCATGAGAGTACTTGTTGAGCTCTAAAGATAGTTGAGACGGAGCTGCCTTGAACTCATTACCTGCTGTAATGAGTGTCTAAATGGTGGTCTTTTTTAATTTATACTGACAGCATTTGTAATTGTATTTCCATGACTAATCTTATATAGCCAGGACCTTCAATGCAGTTTACTATCACAGAAGCTATTTCGAGCTTTAGCTAAGCTGTAATTAAAATGTAAATGGAGATTTATTACTTGTTTCTTCAAATAATATTAAACCACTGAGCTGCTGGCCAAGTAAAGAGAAAATCCTTTTTTTTTTATTATATAGATATTAAATCTCGACGTTTGTGTATGTCAACAAAAATCCCTGCTTTCACTTATGACTAAGACCTCTCTAATCCGGTACTGTATGCTTAGGTAAGATAACATCCCTCGATACCAGTCTGCTACGAGCATCCATGAAGCCGGGCTGGGAAGATCTGGTGAGGCGCTGCATCCAAAGGTTCCACCTACAGAATGACGGAGAGATGTCTTTTGCAAAAAGACACCAACAAGAAGGTAATTCCATTAACTATGAGGACAGTCCTGTTTAATGTTTGGCTCTGGATATTCAAGTTCTTACATATGCAATCTTTTTGACTCTTGTGGTCGACGGCTGCATTAGCATGAAATGGTTATTTAAACAGGAGGTACATCATCAGCACAAAAGCTAATGGTAATGGGAGTGTTATTTTGCCAGCATGTATTAATAGAAAGACGTGTCCACAGTGCTCCGTCACGGCCAAGCGTTCAGCCCGATCTACCGGTTCTCCCTCTCTGATGGCACCATTGTCTCAGCCCACACCAAGAGCAAACTGGTACGCTCGCCTGCCACGAACGAACCGCAGCTCTACATGTCGCTGCACATCCTACAGAGGTATGTCCTACCTGCTACATATGTATCAGAAAGAGAAGCACCTGAGGCATGAACTCGCTTGCATGTTTTGGCCTGTGAGTTCCCTGCAGCGCAGCCTGTTAGCTTTATGTAAATTGTGATGATGGGGATAATATTTAAATAGGTGCTTCCTAGTGGTCTTGGTCAAAATCAGACAGATGTGTTCATCCAAAAGAATGCATGTAGTTGTGTTCAGTTTACCAGTTACACTGTTGATATTCTCACTGAACATGCATATGATTTTTAAGAATTTTAAAAAAGATGTGTAAGTAGAATAAATATGTGAAGTAAAAAAAAAAAAATTATATGCACACTATTAGTATTAATATTGGTGATCCTGGCCCTGGCATTAAATGTTGGATTTCAACTAAATTTTGTGTAATGACCCAGAAGACTAAAATTATATTTAAAGAAATGCAGAAATATTCCTGTCTTTGTCATTTTGAAGAGCCATTTCTCAAATTTCAAAATTCCATGTAAAACATTTGTTAATGAAAAGTTTCAATCGTCAATCAGCTGTAATGTGTGTATGTTTGTCTTTTAAACTTCCAGGGAGCAGACAGTATGTGGAATGGGTCAGGACATGGGTCCTGGCAGTCAGGCCACAGGGATGGCTCCCAAACCAATGAACTCCTCCACTCCCTCCATGACTCCTCCAACCCCAGGCAGTTTGCCAGGTTCAGGGCCTCAGGGCCAGGACACTACAGTCAGCAGCAACAGCACGCCTTTCTCCCCTCCGGGCCCGGCTGGTCCCAGAGAACCAGCTGCCATGGGGGGCCATATGCAGGGCTACCGCTTTGGCTGTCCTCAGCCACACAACCACAATGGGAGCATGCAACCACCACAGCAGGGCCCCAACTGGAGGATGAATAGCCCCTCTCGTGCCAGCCCAAGCCCGGCCGGGGGGCCCCATCCACCTCAACAGAACTCTATGCTATCGCCCAGGCACCGAGGGAGTCCTGGGGGTGCAGGCAGCCCTCGTGTAGCAGGAGGGTTGCATTCGCCCTCTCCAGTGGGGATGTGTGGTGGAGGGCCTGGAGGTGCAGGAAGTAGCACAACTAGCACTCATGCTAACAGCTACACTAGCAGTTCACTGTCAGCTCTGCAGGCCCTTAGTGAGTGCCATGGTGTAGGACACGGGCATGGACCCCCTCATGCACATACACTAGGGTCTCCAGACCGGAAAATAGGCTCTCCAGCTGGGGTCACACCAGGGTCAGGGGTAAGCGCTCATCTGATGTCAAAACTTGGAGGAACTACCAATGCTGCTGGTGGTTCAGGAGACTCATTTGGACCTCTTTCGGAGGTGAGTCAGGGGCACATCAACACCCAACCAGAGAACAATTTAGCTGAGCCCAAGGAGGAGAGGGACGGGCCACTTGAGGGCCATGATGTTCACAACCGTGGACATGACAAGGGCCACACCAAGTTACTGCAACTCCTCACCACAAAGCCAGAACCTCTGGAGACGCCCCTTTCCCCTGGTGCAGGGGGTGAGGGCAAAGACCAGGCTGGAACAGGGGTCCGGGGTGGCAACACTCATGCCACATCCCTTAAAGAAAAACATAAAATCCTCCATCAACTGCTTCAGAACAGTACATCCCCTGTGGATCTTGCTAAGCTCACCGCAGAGGCTACAGGCAAAGAGCTAGGCCAGGGCCAAGACCAAGCTCAGGGTCCCGGTTGTGCTGCTTCTGGGGCAGACATTATTCCTAAGCAGGAGCCACTGAGCCCCAAGAAGAAGGACAATGCCCTGCTACGCTACCTACTGGATAAGGATGACACTGGAATGAAGGACAAGGTCCCTAAGCTAGAGCCTGGGGAAGTGAAGGTTGAAGGGGGCAAACACCCCCAGGTCAAGGCAGAGAAACCAGATGCAGAATATGACCGTGCCGAGCAGGTGAGTTTAACAGAGTTTGCTCAGTCTTGTTTACTGCATCTTTTTCTTCTTTGAAACGCTAAAAGGAAGAGAGCTGCCCCCAAACTAACTTTGTAACCTCTTTAGCTTGTTGCAACAAGCAAAAGTTTTCTGCCCTCTATTGCTCCAGTTGCCTCTTCTCTGTTTTGCATTAATCTGGGTTAGGTAGCAGATCTCGTGTCCATGCAAGATGTTACAGCTAAACATACAAACAGCCAGGCAGTGCAGAAGGCAAACGATGTTTGTGCCATATTTACATTCAGAATTATAGTTGCATACACTGAATTTGTTGTGTATGTTTTTTTTTAATTAATGTATATAAACACATCTGGTCCTTTCGCTGCCTGCGTGTTGGCAGCTGAGGGAATCTATCCGCTAGCTTCAAACAACTGTGACATTTGGAAGAAGCCCCTGTGGTTCTTGAGCCATTTGATCCTGGCTGCTTTTGGCCAGAATCCTCAGGTTTGGCACCGTGCTCGGGTCAGACCTGGCGCTGAAAGAGAGAAAAGAGTCCAAGGGAGTAAACAGGGAGAGTGTTGCTGGTGAAACTCAAAATTTCTGTGCACCTGATGTTATAGCAACTCAAGAGTTTTTAGATCAACCTGCTGATGCCCTAATACAGGAAAGAAAACCAGCGTTCACCGAGACCCGTAAGCTTTCATACAGGAAACCTGTACATGACATGCTCTACTAAACACATATGCAAGTCTGCAAATGTCATTCTTTCACATACACCTCACCACTAAACCACAGAATTACAAAGAATTACATATAATTACATAAATGCCCTTCCATTCTTTTCTCTCTGTATCATTAGCTTCCTCTGCTTCGACCAGTCACATAGTCTGGGTTGCTTGCATGCCATTTAAATGTCAGAAACACTGAACAAAGGTCATATTTTTTTTTAGTTATTTTTTTTGTCAAAATGTACATCTTTTTATTAAAAAAAAGTAAAGCGCTGAGAGACTGTGGCGCAGACTGTCACACGGCTACGCACGCTTGCAGTGTATGTACAGTATGTGCTGGGGCTGCTGGGGTACATAATGTTAAGAAGAGGAAAAGGTGATTGGTTGGATAATACAGTAAGAGCCGCTGTTAAACTGAACAAAGAACGGGAGAGGAGAGAGGTGTAGATACCCCCAGGAGAGGCCAGCCGCGGCAGGCAGAGTGAAAATGATGAGCCATATGCTCCTGCATGTCCTCTCTGCTACCATGGAGATAGAGGGGAGAGGGAGTGGTGTGTTTGTAGAACATACAAGAAACAATAAAGAGAATTAGAAATTGAGAGAAATGCAGGTTTTAATGTGTAATGCCAAAAGGGGGTTTTATTTTCTGGAAGTGGTTAGCGTACAAGGTTTAGACATTTAAACTGAATAATAAAGGAATTTATTCTGCTTTACATTTAAAGTGCAAATGAAAGGAGTGAATTCTGGGTTTCACCTTTTAGTGCCTTAAAACACGCACTACTTAATGTGGTGACACATTCCAGTTTAACAGATCTCATTAACTAGAACAAGAGCATTTTGTTATAGACATGCAGTAAGCCAAGACTTCATTAGAGCCTTTACGTGTGTGAGTGGGCTTCTGTTCCTTACTGGTGACTTGCTGCTTGGCCATGTGTGAGAGCTGACTGTACTAGTTTGAGTCCACTCATCCTCCTCTCCACTAACCTCACCCACTATTTTCTCGCTGACGCTCCTTCCCTTCCTCTGCCTCTCTCCTCCTCATGATTGTCGAGGGCTGAATTATTGATGGCTGGCGCAGAGCTAAATGAGAAATCAGAGCAGAGCTCTGAAGGAGTTATGAGTATGGCCGAAAACAGGGATAGTTCAGACTTGTGCTGCCGATCAGATCGACTGTTAGCGATTGACGAGATAATTACCGGTTGTTTTCCCAGACAATGATAATCATTGCTGTTAATCAGTGAAAACGACTCTGCTCTTTAATTTAAAGAAGCCAGTTTTGCCATTCTTTGTCAATCTGCTGAAGGCCTTTTCTTCATTCTTCAAATGCTTGTTCGATAGTCTAACAGTGACCAAAGCATCTGGTTCTGTCACATTTCAGCTGTCTCACACCTGCCAAAGAAGATCTGCTGCCATTTGTGGTTAAGTTTGAAGGCATGACCTATGTCTGACCCCACACTCGTTGCTTCACTAGCTTTACATGTACAGGTCCATTTTCCTAATGTTAGCTTGCGTCTCTGAAGTAAAAATTCACTTGTTTATTGTGTGGTGTATATACACCAGTCAGCCACACCATCAACACATTGCGGTGCTCCTCCATGTTCCCTGTGGTGACCTGGTACCCACAGGACCTCTGAGATGGTGCTTTAGTTTCAGGTACCAGGATGTTTAAGTTGTTAGGTACTAGTTGCCTTTGTCATTCCAGCATGTTCCACAGATGCTCAGTGTGATTTGAGATCTGTGACATTTTTAGGCCAAGTGAAAACTTTGAACTCACCACCTTCTTCCTCAAATCATTCCTGAGGAAATTTTATAATGTGGCACAACCATTATCCTGCTGAAGGAGATCGCTGCCATCATGGAATATTGTTGCAGTGAAGGTGTGTCTAAGGCAGTGTTTCTCAGACTGTGGGGTCATGACGGGTGGGGCGCGAACGACCTGGGAGAAAGGTCATGCGGAACAAATGTTGAAAATCAGATTAATTCTCACAGCTGAACAAGGAAACATTAGCTAACTGTCTGTGTACACAGAGCCATCGTGCCGCCGTATTACATGGTAAAATGCATATAAATGTGAGGATCTGAGGTTTCCCAGGAGAACATTCACAGAGTATTACAATACTTTTGCTGGTTTGTCTTCTTTCAGTAGTTTATTTCTGTCTCTCTCTACACATGTAGCCAGCCTTCCACAGAACGTACAACAAATGTAATTTCAGATTAGGCCACCTTCCCCAGTTGCTCCATGGTCTTGAGACATGGGTCGGCACAGGCACCCTGGCCACCTGTAGTTGTGCAGGCCCTGATGCAGCATTAGGATTTTCAGCAGTTTGTACAGTAACTGTTTTGTGGGGTTGGACAGCACGGACCCACGTACATCGACGAGCCCTTCGTGCAGCCTTTGTAATCACCGCCCATTTTTCAGACGCTCTGAGCTATCGCAGTTCACAAAGTGGATCAGATTGCCCATTTTTCCTGCATCCACCAACTTGACGTCGAGAGCAGGCCAGGTTTAAATCCTGCTTCCAAAAAGCTGGAAATGAGCTCGTCACAAAACAAATCAACTTGAATCAAAAAATTGCTGAAATTGCTTTTTAGCACCAAACATGGGACAAGAAAATCTTCACTAGCACTCCAACGTTACAGTTTTCAAGTGTCTATAAATAAGGATTGCAATTAATATTGGAGCCATTTGTTGCCCTGGCTTTTTTTTTGTTTTTGTTTAATACTTGTTTACATTTAGCTAACGAAAGCCCAGCATGACTCTGGGGTCATTTTCCCCTTTTCCTTACTTGACAGCACCACTTCTGCTTTACTTGGCCTGTTTCTCACTTCCCTTTCCTACGAAGTGGCATGAGCTAGATCAGAGAGACACAAGAGCCCTGCTGCCCTGAAGTCCACATCACCATTAGGGCACTCATCATGTAATGGAAGAGTTTGAGATTACCGATTATTTGTTTGAATCTAGGACCAGGAAACATATTTGAGAATAATTCTTATGGTTGGCGCAGATGCAAAGTTTGCAAGTAGTGTAGGATCAGTAGCTGCTGATTGGATTTTTTTTTAATTTTTAATTTTAAATTGGCCTCCTTGTGCAGTTACCATATGGGTGCTGGACCCCTGAAGAGTGAGTGAAAGTATTTTACCCGATTGAAACACTTGTTAAGCCTGTATGAGAGGAGCACTGCAATAGTTTCCTGCAGTTTACCTTAATTGCTGCCTTTTCATAATATAAGTGCATATTATATCTCGCATGTAGCTTCAACTTTAGCTGAAAATCTTGACTGAGATATAAAAAGACCGTTTTGGGTCCATTCTGGGAATTGAGTGAAAATTTGTTTTTATAGTCTAAATTGAGTATTTTGCTGTTGCTTATTTATTTTGTCAGTTAAAATGAAATTAGTTTTTAGTTTCTCTAATCACTTCTCGCTTTTTTTTCCCCCCCACTTGATTTTTGAGTGATGCCACGGATTATCTTTTTTTTTTTATGCGTGAGGAACGTTAAGCAATTTGCATGTTCCCATGTTTTCTCTGGGCATGAGAAATTCTTTCACCTGGATGTTAAATTTGTGTTAAATCTGGAAATTGAGTTTAGCTTCAAAATATTAATGCTTAGTTGCCCTTAAAATCTTTTGAAATTTATTTTTAAACTAAATATAGCAAAAGGGTAGGATATGGAGGGGGGAAAAAGGCCATGCATTGCATTACATGCACTGACATGCATTTGAAAGCAGAGTGTAACATGAATTGATAGAAATGGGACCCATTAAGGGTAAAAGCAACTAGAGGAGTGGAGAGAATAGAAAATGGGAGGAGAGAGAATCGAAGAGGAGGAGGAGGAGGAGAGCAAACGGAGAGTGTACAGAAGCATTACATCATTCCTGACCTCATTAGGGCTTTTCTCTCTCCCACCACCACCCCTACCCCTCACTGTTACTCTCTCTAGCTTTCCTACATATCCTGTCTGCTCCTCGCTGTGTTCAGCTATGTGCGGCTATCCATTTTGTGCTATGTTGAGATATTATTTAAATAAGATCTTCCAAGATATGTGTAAAGCATAAGAAGTGTTAAACGTACCCAAGACTAACTGTTGTCCTTGAGCTGTCTAGATAACTGTTCTATGAGGTATTTTTGGCAGCCTCGCTATCTGTAGCAGCAGTTAAATGCCCAACAAATACATGTCATTGTCAAGTACAACACTGAAACAGTGCTGGTGTGCTGCTTTCCTGCTGTACAGTATGTCACGATCCATGTGTGCTGCACTCTGCTGGACAGTTGCAGCTATTGCAACCTATTTACTTTAAGTCCTTGAGGCCTCTCTAGGAAGCACCCGGATCACATTTGTGAAATTGTAGTTTGTTTTCGGTTGTTGTTGTTTATTGACTCTGGTAGCTTTTTTGAGGTTGTGGGTTGTCAAGATGTTTTACTGAAGTGCGTTATTCAAGAGTTCCTGTTATTGTATCCACCACATCTGTCACAGAAAGATAAATGCACACCATGCCAGTGTTCTGAAACAGAAACTAAGACGCTTACCCTTTTGTAGTTCTTCCAGTTCTTTTGTTCAAAACCAGACCTGCAGCATGCCGTGTGTGTGTGTGTGTGTGTGTGTGTGTGTGTAAATGAAACAGTCTAAAAATCATATAGCGAGTCCTGAGTCCAGCTGTCTGAATGCAGCTTTAGGCTGCAATGAGTTGGCTCCGTCCAGCTTTTTGCAGTAAGGAGGCAAAGAGCAGTTCAGACATTTGGCATCAGCCAAACTGCTGCCTATATCTGCTCTGTTTTAATTTTAGCAGGATGCTGTTTAAGTAGCCACATGTTCTGTCTTTGCTGTTTTCTTAGTTTAGTGGGAGTAAAATACTGGCGTTAAAAAAAAAAGGGGGTGGGGGGGTGGAGAACTTGTAATGTACCTCTGAAAGAACCACTCAGCAAGAGAAAAGTAGTATGAGAGTCTGAGAAGCTAAGTCAAAGTGAAGTGTGTCCTAGATTTGATGTAAAGTGGTCCATTTTTTTTCTTCCAGTTATCCTGTGTTATAAACAAGGCCAATCCCACTGAACGACACCTCGTGCAAGTTTGCGCTCGTGTACATGGTTGCCACATTTATATTTGTTCATTTACACTAAAGGGTTTCTAAATTAGCCTTAACAGCTAAAATAATTCTGTTTTCACATTTTGTTCCCTTTGTCTTTTTCTCCTCTAGTCATCAGAGCTGGATGACATCCTGAATGACCTGCAGAATGCTCAGCCACAGCTCTTCTGTGAGCCACGGCCTGTTTCATTGCCCAGTCCCATGGACAAACAGAACATCATCAATGACATCCTGCAGATGTCTGAGAACAGTCCTGCCATGGCTGCACAGCCGCAACACAGGGGCCTCGGAACTGGCATGGGACCCACTAGTGAGTCTCTTTCTAACTTTTGGGGGGGGGGGGGGGTACCT
>VUQJ01017169.1:1962-13290 GCA_015108635.1 Andinoacara biseriatus | reverse complement strand
AGTTTTTCCTTTCTTTTTTTTTTTTTTTTTAAATCTGTGTCCCAAAAGTTGCAGTCAGTTGGCTGTTTTTGCAGTCACAAAGTGAATTACATTTTTTTTCTTCTCTTCAGCAATCATCCTTCCTTTTTCTAAAAGAAAAACAAGCAATTTTTTTTGGCTGATTAGCAAAAAGGTAGATCCCACACACACACACACACACACACACACACACACACACACACACACACGGAGGCAAACCTTCCTTCCCACTAACTGGTGATAAGACAGAACCTCTCTTTAAGTGGCTGATGGTGATTACCTGTGCCTAAGGCCCTGAAAAGCTCACACATGCTACAGATAGCTGCTTAAGCCTCAATTCTTCCATTCATATGGAGGTAATTGTCTCCCATGAATATGAAATGTTTGGCTGTTTCTCCTTTAACACCGTCAGGGCTCTGTTGATGGTCTTGGTGGAAAACAAAGCCCCGAAGGTATGACTCATTTCCATATGGGGGAATTGAGGAAAGCTTGAAACATCCCACTGTTTACAGTAAACTCTCGGTCTCTTCAAAGGACCTGGAAAGGCTGGCATGATGAGCAAGCAGTTAAAAAAAAAAATTTGTTCTCAACTCATAACAGCAGCTCATTCCTAAACCTTCACCCATCAGGTGCTGCTTAGTAAACTCCCCGAGCTGAGGTTGTTTCTTTTTCAGGCATTTATTGCAGTTATTTTAAATGTTGATCTATTGTAATTGACTGACACTCTTCATTTGTGTTTCTGATGCATTCTGATTCATGATTAGAAATTTCATTTATTATTTAACAGCACTTGCTGCTAAGTAGGATCAACAGTAAAAGGTGAAGATGTAGTCATTATTTTATTTATGCTTATTGAACTGTATGTTTATATACTCTATGCAATGATTTCAGACTCTATTTTTAACTCATACAGCAATCTATAATCACAGTAGTTTTAAAATCCGAGATGTTTTCCGATGCTTCCCTCAGCAGGAGGCATCCCTGCGTAGCTGTCTTTGCTAATCAAACCTGTGTGCTATCAGCGTCCCTACAGGGAAATGAACCATGCGCTCTTTTCTTAAAGCAGCACATATTTGTTACTGTTCTCCTGATTTATTGGGAAAGGGACATTCAGCGAGCCTTTGTCATGGAGAGCCCTCTGGTTGAGACCACTCATTGGGTGACTGGGACTACCAATCAGGCTTTTTGGGGGTCAGATTTTTTTCGGAGGATGGGCTATGAGGAGCGGGGTGAGGACTTTAGCATAAGCATGGGGTCAATCTGCTAGGACTACTCTGCACAGTAAGGGGCCCTCCACAGGCTTGTACTGGGGGTCTTTATTTTAGAGTTCTTGCACCCTTTTTTTTTTTTTTTTTAAAACACAGTAACTACATCAACCTTCTGTCCTGACCTTCTTGACTCATTCATATGCATTGGTTGCTCTCTGGGCTGCAAAGTTTCCACATGCAACCCCTAGTCCTAGCTACAGGCCAGGGAGCTTGTCCACAATGCAAGAATGTATACTTAGCATAAAGAGAAGTGTTAATTTAAAAGGATGTTCCTGACAGTACCACAGAGGGTTATAGTTCAAATGTAGACTTCTCCTAAATCTCCGAGTGCTGCTGTAAAGCCATTAGCTGATGAAGCCACGCAACAGTCGGCGGAAATTGGATTATTTCTTGTGCATCTCTTTAAAGAGTGGCACAAAAACAGCAAAGAGTTCAAGAGACCTTAAAAAAAAGATGATTTGTCATAGTAAAGATTAAGTCAAATTAGGTATCACATTTGCTCAGGGGTCCAGGAATTCCCAGCAACACCCCTGACTTCCAGTTACAGATGCACGCACCTTAGTATCTACCATTATTAGATTTTTCCCGTACGCTGCACGGTGGACACGATGCTCAAGGCTACACATACAGGAATGTGTGGATTTGAATAGTGGGGGATGGGCACGTACAGTATAGATATGCATGCCAGTGTGTGTGTGTTATTCCCTTTAATAGCGCTCCAGCAGACACTGTGAGCTAAGAAACAGACAGTGTTTCATTAGGTATTCCTGTAATGTCAATAAAGTTGAGATGGTTAACAGGAAGAGTGTGGGATGGGGCAGGGGGAGACGGACCCAAGGCCATGGGAAGTGTTGGACCAGGCTGATGATGGTGGTGAGCTCATCACTCATCAGCTGACAGAAGGAGCGCTCACTGGCACAGTGAGGTGTAGGAAGCACTTTGGGTTTTGGAAAGACTGTGTACAACCCACAATGGACAATGAAAATGAAAAATTGTAATCTCCAAATCAAAGACATACTGGATATAAGTGGAAGTGGTGCAGTTTGTGTACCAGATTGAAAAAGGTCAACAAATTTTTAAAGCTTTTCATTTTTAATGTGATGTGGCGCAGTGATGATTGTACTTTATGCAACACATTTTCCCAACATATAACATTTAACATATAAATTTAAATAATTACTTTGCAATATTTTCTGAAACATGTCACACTTTAATTCAACCCTGGCACAGTTTTTTTTGTACTTCAGCTATTTGTGTTTGCAGTAGGTCTCTGATAATTCTTGCACAATGTCCCAGTTTGGGTGTCACTTACAAATAATCACATATCAAAATTAACCCTCGTAATGCATTGGGGTCGTTTTTGATTGATATTATAAAACCGCTACTAGCAAATGTTCCTGTTAATAACAGAGTGCATGTATTTAACAAAAATATTCATTAAAAATTGTGAAGCTGTAAAAGCCATCCAACCCTGCTACATTCAACCCCATTATATGAGGAGTTGTGATGGAGCTGAAAAATTTGTGCAAATTTAATTGAGCTGTTTATGCGCTTCATAGCTACAAAACCACTTTTTGTAATCATTTTTAAACTGTGAGATTTCCCCTGACAAAGGCCAGATATGCATTAAAATAATAGATATTTCACTGAAAATGAAACAGAAGCACATCACTTACTGCACCCCGCTGTTCAGATGATGATGTCACTTTATCATAAAGCCTGAAAGATGAACCAAGATGATTATTTTAAGTAGAGGGTGGGAAGTGTTTGCATTATGGGGTTGAGGCAGAGACAAAGAGTTAATGCTTTAATTTCTCTGAAAAGCAAGGTGGATTTTTTTTTAGTTTTATATATTTATATTTTATATATATTTTAGAAATTCCTTCATGGAGCTTGAGCTAACCTGCCAGGTAAGCTCTCTCATCATCTCACATCAACAGAGTGGGTCTCTCAGACATGCAACACTCATAGCTGAGGTGTGCTTTTCTTGCTATTCAGTGCACATCTTCATGTTTAATATCAGAAAAAATTATAGACAAACTAACTCACTAAAATAAAAGCTATGAATACTATATTTTGTCTTCTGTGCCTGCAATCGTGCTTGTTATTCTTTATGTAGCGTCTTCCCAGAAGCTTCCTCTGGTTGGTGCTGCTAATCTTGAGGTCAAAGCACCATCTGCTGGTCATCTTTAAAAAGGTCAAACAAACTGCTGATCGTAGCTTCTCTGCCTAAGATTGTGCACTAGAGGGCGGTGTTGTATTTGTCTCATCTGAGGGACCAGCGCTGAGTTTATACCCATCCATCCATTCATCCATCCATCTATCCATCCATCCATTTACATCACAAATAATAAACAACAACAAAAACCTTTTTAGCTTGATTTGCTGTACAGTTAATCCTTCAGTGTTTAACGCTCACAGTCCCCTCTGACTGGAATTGTCACTCTCTTTAGTGCCAGTTCAACAGAGAATTATCAGCTTCTGCATAAAACATCTGTTCCGTGTATTACACAACAATATTGAAATATTCAGTAGCTTGATTTCTGACCCCATATGAGTAATAAACCATTTAAAGTCATTATAATAAGCAGCTGTAAATTCTTGTTGCTGGAAATATCTGAAAAGCAATATGGTGATAATAGCTGGCAGGGATTGTGGGAACCATTCAGACATGAAGGAAAGCTTTGTAGTGGCTCCTCTATTAAAATGCAGGCATTCTTGGTTGGCCTGAGTGCTACAAATTCACTTGCTTAGATGGGAATTTTTTCTGTTTGTCCTCCTGCACAAAAACAAGCATATTTTGTTCTTCTGCTGGCATTTAAGAGAGATTCTTCTAAAGCAGAACTGAACTCCATTAAAACTAAGACGTGTTCATATTAACCTTTAGAAAAGGCTGCTCCTGTCATCTGTGAAGTCTCCATTCACTCTCCATGTTTTAAGAAAGGTCATGGGCTCACTAAATGTCCCTGGGATAAGACTACAATTTTTTGCCATCCTCTGTGAATATAAAAACAGTATTTGGCATTTCTGCTGTACACCACGGACATACAGTATGTGGAGTATTCGGATACTTCTTAAACTTCCACAGTTCATTGCACATTCCTGTGATAGGCTGGCAGCCTGTCCAGGGTAAACCCTGCTTCTGTCCTATGATGACTGGGACAGGCTCCAGCTCCCCTGTGACCTGGAATTGGATAAACAGGAAAAAAAAAATGGACAGATGGGATTTATGTATATCACCCATATAAACCCAAATATTGACTTTCAAGCTTGTTAGAATTATACAAACTCTGTTTTTGCCTTATATACTGTATTTCCATGTATGTCTGCTCATGTTTCAATAAACTGCTGCACCCATTTCCCAGTTTATTGGCAAAATATAACAATACACAGTACTGTAAACTTAACAGATGTTATGAATAAACGCTAGAAAGGATAGATTTTTACATTCAGAAATCAAGCCTAGTCTCTGTAATCAATGCTTCTATTGTATAACTACATGTGCAGATGCAATAGCACTGCACAAAGGGATTTAGCGGCAGCTAAATAATTCTTCACACTCTTTAATGCTGATGTTCATTCATGGTGGGTTTTCATATTGATTAGCTTGCCGAAAGCTGGTATCCAGAGGTGAAACCCCCTTAAACAGAGGTGACAGAGGCCTCTGATGAACCATGATGCTTCTTCTCGTAGATGGTAGAAACACTCACAGGAAAGCTTTAATGTCACGACATCACAAAAATATTACATGTTAAGCCTGGACATTGAGTCTCTATGAGAGTTGTGCTCTTCCATGGAGGAGCTAACAGGCATTCGAGTAAGAGAAGGACTGATGCAGTCTGGAGACCAGGAAATTAATGGATGACCACCAGGATAGTGATCCATCTTTCTGACAGACCAGCCTCTAGTCTCTGAAAAAGGAAAACCTTCAGCCCAGATGTTTTCCATTTAATATCCAGATTTATATCTGACAAATGGATAAATATGTTTTGCTTATATTTCACAATCCTCTTGAGAAAAATCAAGAGTGGTAGTAGCATTATACGCCAAAGAAATGAAATGACTTAGTTGGATCTTGTTTAAATTTATGGCCTCAGGGAGAGTGGCGGGCTCAGAGGCCACTGTCAATCCCAGTCAATCGTTGCTATGTCAGCAAGGGTCCCAGCTGTCCACATGACGTAGCGCACTAAACCAGTGGCCATATGGGCTGACAAGCATGCTGGTATATGAAGTCGCAGTATTAGTGCAATCTAAGATGAATTAAAGAAAATGTAGATGCAGGAAAATGTACAGGAGTGGTCTGAGTGGTTTACACCTGAAAGCAGCCCCGTTATTCAGTTCAGTTATTTGTATAATTAAGCAGAGACGTGGACCGAAGTTGGACTTATGAGAGAAACTACAAATCCCAGTATGGCTGGTGTGGGAATAACTCCGCACAATCGGAGGCGTTCAATTTCCTCACGCCGCCTTGGATTTTACCTCGCAGTGTGACAGTTGTAAATGAGATAATCAGCCTTTTTAGTTTTATGTGCATGTTGAAAAATTACAACTCACAGGTCGGATGCTGTAATCCATAAATAAAAAACAAAGCAATAATTTCATGGAATTGAAAAGAGTACATATTCATTTCCAATATTGACACTAAGTATATAGTAGGAACAAAGACCTCCGTATAGTGATCTCAAACATGCTTTTATTTTTTTTTAGCGCGTTTCTCATTTTGTGCGCTGACGTTATTAAAAAAAAGAAAAATCTTTCATATATTGTTCTCTACACTGTTACAGTCTGCAAACTCTGATTAATGCACTTTCCGACAGTCCTTGAAAGCCTCCCAGCAGCAGCAGTCCTCCGCATCTCTCAGATTCACTGTGTGGCTGCTCGGTAGAGAACAACAGGCTACCTCCTTCAGTCCTGTGTGAGTATTCCAGCCTCTGAGCTCTTCATTAAAGTTATAAGAAATACTAATTTGTCGTTTGGGTCGAGGTGGAGGTTTTTTTAATTTTCAGCTTCAATACAGTAATATTTTTTTCGGGGTTGAATGGGGATTTTTATTTCTTTTCAAAGTCATGACTGAGACGTTTGTGGACAGCATGGTCTTTTGTTCTCTAGGTATATTTCTCGTTTTGACAAAGGAGAGCTGGATTTTATTACGCCTAACCGCCGCGACAGTGTGACACCACAGTTTGCTTGAGTGGTTTATTTTTCTTTTTGTTATGAAATATTTTTTTGCCTTATGTAGAGGTTAAGCTTTACGAGGCGACTGGTATAATCCTGTGTAAACGTTCTGTATTGCCAGACTGACAGAAGAGAAAAGGGTTGTAATCTGTATTTAGGCCTGTATAAATGTAACCACTTTGGAAGTAGCTATTCCTGATAATCTTTTTCTTTCCCATTTTTGTGTTTTGTTTTGTTTTACTAGGATGCTGCGCGGCGGTGGGACAAAGGAAACAAAAAAGAAAGCTTTGAAGCAATGTTGCCATCTAACAAAGAGCCATAAAATCAGCATCAACATAAGATCACAGATAAGAAAATCATTATGACAGCTTCTTTGTGTTATTGATTACATTTGAATCATATAGGAAACTTGTCGTCAATGCACAACTCCACTGATGACCTCAAGTTTTTAGTTCAAGAAGGTGAAGTTTTTTTCTGTGTCCAGTCAAGCCACCACTATCAGAATTGTTTAGTGGCTTGTAAGCATATTAGGAGCCTCATGTCTTGCTTTGAGGGAGGCTACTTGTGACAGAGCAGCGCTGCTGTAAGTAGGGATGTGGAATAAAACATTCACGCAACTAGAGGAGTTCAGTCTGCCTCAGTCTCACTGGCAGGGCAGTCCTTTCTCCAGCGCACAGCCCTGCAGCAGCTCCACGCTGTCCTCATGTGGCACTAGTTATTGACTGGCAGACTTGTCAGCGCAGCCAGGGGCCGACTGAAGCTGAAACTCCATCTGCGCCATGGCTTCATCGGACAGTGATGAAACTGGGAGTGATCTGTCTGAGTCTCTGGAAATCTGTGAGCTCCAGGACCAATACATGGAGCCAGAGACCTGCTTCAAATCCAAAAGTCTACCCATTCTGAATGGTCCTTGTCAACAGGATAGCAAGGCTGCCGAGCCTCGGCTGGTCAGCACAGCCCAGACCTGTGTGGCTGTGGAGGACAGTTGTGGGCTCCAGCCTAAAACCCCGGACTCTAGTCAGGCAGATTCCCCCTCCTCCAGAACTGACTTCTCTCCCTCTGTGTCCAGCATGGTGGGGCTCAGCACCTCTCTGCCTGTGGAGGGCCACAGGACAGGCTCCGGCAGCAAAAAACTGGGTTTCTCTCTCACCCGCCTTATCCATATCCCAGCCAGAAAGTATGTGCGGGTCATCCTGAACGACTCGCGCTGCTTCCTTTTCTGCATGTGCTACTTGACCTTCATCCAGTCCCTGATGGTTTCGGGCTACCTGAGCAGTGTCATCACCACCATTGAGAAGCGCTACAGTCTGCGTAGCTCCGAGTCCGGCCTGCTTGTCAGCTGCTTCGACATCGGCAGCTTGCTGGTGGTCGTCTTCATCTCATACTTTGGCGGTCGAGGTCAGAGGCCACGCTGGCTGGCTGTGGGGGGTGTTGTGATTGCTGTAGGTGCAGCATTGTTTTCCCTTCCCCACTTTATCTCACCACCCTACCAGATCCAAGAGATGAACTCCTCAGCGGGCCACGAAGGCCTCTGTCAGAGTGGCAACAACACCGGCCGTGAACTGCTTGATGTGGCATCGTGCCCTCGTGACCAGGAGGGCAATGAGCACAATCTGTACGTGGCACTGTTCATCTGTGCCCAGATACTCGTGGGCATGGGGTCAACGCCAATCTACACCCTGGGGCCCACCTACCTGGATGACAATGTGAAGAAAGAAAATGCATCTCTGTATCTGGGTAAGTAGTAGTAGAACAGGCAGTCAGAGAGAACAAATCTGTTCCATCCTTTAATCCAGTTTTGTTTTCCTTGCTTATGACTGACATTTGTGAAAAAAAAAGTCAAGGAATTATGTTTGAACACGAAAGCACTTTGTTTGGTTTTACAGAGCCCAGACTGGCTGAATTTATTCAAATAAATATGTAGAGTTTACAGACTGCTTTTTAGACTTGAACAACTTCACAATTAAACTGCTATTCTGGAGTGTGACTGGAAGAAAGCAGAGATGCTGGGTTACACAGTTGGTGGTTTGTAACACAATTGGCATCGGTTACCCAAACTTATTTCATTCCATTTGTAAATGGATTGGATGTTGAGATGTCAGCTGAGGCTGAAAGGTTATAATTTAATATTGTGAGAGATTTAGAAAACTGCTTTTTAATTTGTTGGGTCTTTTGTGATGTCCATCACCAGCAGGTTTTGACCATGGATGCATGCATGTATACCTTAAGAGTTTATTCCACCCCTCCAATGCTCTGCCCTTTTGATTTAATCTCCACGCCATGTGACCTCTGCACCACACTGAGGTCAATACAGAGACTGCAAAAATCAACCTTGGGCTAGAGGCACAAGAGAGATGAGTGTGTGGCAAGAAGCAGAACTAGGTTGCTTATGATTAATAGGCCGATGCTGCCTCCGTGTATGAGTGTGTTTCCTGTATAATAGTGCTATGTGTGCGTATAAAGAAGCCAGAAAAGACAAGCTTGTGCTTTAGGTGTTAGCAGGCTGTTCTTGTGTTGTTGTATTCCTTAAATTATTCATTTCTTCACGTGTTTCCTCCTATTTATCTATGTTGGGGCTTTACCGGCCTCTTAATGGGTTTGCTTGGATTAGATTGGATTTATATGCATATACTGCATACTTTAAATAGCCCATGGGGTAGCTTATGATTGGAGTAATCCTATATGTGCTCTGTAGTTGGGTTACTGGGACATGGGGTGCCCTTCAGTCTATGACAGATGGCCGCTAACCCAGTAACCTTTGGTTCATTTAAGCTATTCATTACATTTTTGATAGTTTACATTAAAAATATAACAAAAAGAATCAAAATGGCATTTAGAGATATACAGAAGATATTGTTATTTTATATAACAGTGGAAATGACCAAATAATAAGCCAGAACCACTGAATATTTTGGCTTTTGCTTGGTTTATCCACTTTTTCTTTGTTGATTGGTTTGCATGAGCATCTGTTTCACTGACAGCTGGTTGCTAGTACTTTTAAATTTGTGCATATTTCACCGCTGAAATAGACTCACATCATTAGCCACATAGTGCTGAGACTGGCCCCTTTATTACAACATTGCACAGCTTATGGAGCGTCAGTCCTCTCTGCTGCCTGCTCTGTTGCCCCCGAGACCCAGTATTGATCAGCTCCCTTCATCACAGGGACCCAGTGCAGCATAGCTATTGAACCATCCACAAAAACAAGGCGCAAACAGTCTCAGACACCAACTTGCTCCGCCTGCATCGTGTTAAGGTGTTCTGCAGCAGATGCACTCGAAAGGCTCGCTGTGTCGTCGTGCTCAAGACGTCCCTTCGTACAGATTTCCATCAAAAGCAGCACGTGCTCTGATGACCTTGATGGCTATTTTGAGAGGACTCGCAGAGGGATAATCTGTTCACTCCAGCAAAGCATTGTTTGGGGAAACAGAGACATGTTCCGACATGTCAGAGGGAGCAGATAAGCAGGGAAAAAATGTGCTTGATTTGTATTGCAGATACTCAGATAACCATGGAAACTCAGTTTCAGTTGTATCTACGTTTTTTTTGTGTAGTTTTCCTATCTTTCAGAGTCCAGACGGTGATGGCTTATCATGTAATATCTCGCTTTCTTGTTAGTTTGAGTGTAACCATAGCCTGAACAGAGGAAGGAGAGCTCTTACCACAGGACTTCCATGTTTTCACCCCCAAATTAATTTTGTAACGACATATAGGCTAACCCACATCTAGGAGAGGTTTTTCCCCTTTTCTCCCTCTCGCCAAACCCATTAATGTAAACCCCATCTCAATTTGCTCTGCCTCAAAGGGGAGGAGTTGCTTTCTTTTGTAGGACAATGCGGTTTACATTGAAGGGTACTTGTGGTGTCCTTGGAGAGAGAAGGCATGCATATGTGTAATAGACTGTATAATGTGTGTCTTTGTGTCTGCATGCATACATGGTAGGGCCCATCACTATACTACTCAGATCCAGCCCCACATGTCTGGGATAATTCAACAGCCAGAGCATCTGAACTTTCCCTCTTTTACTCTACTTTCAGAACAAATGGTGACATTAGTGTATAGTTAACATTGCTTTTTTTTTTGTTTGAGGGGAGTGTTGCTGTTCACCTGTGTCTTACAAAGATAAGATCTGGTGTCTCGAAGCTTAAAGTAACGCCGTGCCCACCTCTTTCCTTCGTCTTTTCTCTCCTTTGGCTGTGACAGATTTAAAACGGCATTCTTGGTGTTACTATGGTGAACGTTTGTCTGAGAAGCCATTTCATTTGTGTGAAGGTGGCTCGCTGCAGTGGATGCTGTTGTGCGGCAGAATGACAGTTTGCAAAGACGTATTAGAAACACTTTTGTTCTTGCTTCGATTCAGTTCATTGAGTTTTATTTGTATAGCACCAAATCACGTTATAGTTAAAGGTAAAGACTCTGCAATATTAGAGAGGAAACCCCAACAATCACATGATCCCCTTTGATCAAGTTGAGTCTAAACAGTCTAAACAGAGTCATGTCTACACAGAGATCCACAGATCTAAATAATCAATAATCAGGTTTGCCTTTGAATATTTGATCCATACCAGCCTTCGGGCAGTGGCTTGGTCCTGTGATTTTTCGATGCGTTCTGCATTCCTCATTACCTTTCAAAGGTTGTGCATGAGCTCAGCTTATAATAAAAAAAATGCACTGATATTACAAGCTTTTCTTTATGCTCTGTTGTTCTTTAATAACCTTTCACTGTCTAGACTTTGCTGTCTCTTTGCATGCAAAGGTGCTTGTAGCTAGCTACCTGCTTTACATGCAGGATAAGGTTAATTGATTCTTTCTGGCTGACACCCCCCCCCGGCCTCTGCATTAACTACTGTAGTTTGCAGTGCAGAGG
>VUQJ01017167.1:33763-49183 GCA_015108635.1 Andinoacara biseriatus | reverse complement strand
GGTTGTGGGGGGGGGGGGGGGGCATAACCCCCTTTATCCCCCCGTAAATTACGTGCATGAATGGCTGCACGGGAACCCTAACCCTCAACATGTCTGGGATGACAAATCTATTTTTCTAATATCAGTTCACATTACTAATTAACTTTGTTAGTTATGAGATGTTCTTCCAGGTGCATTATACAGCATTTTCCGGCCTCAGATCCTCTAATTGGAGCGACTGAACTGGACTGAGCGCTGCTGGTGCCTTTTGGAGCATTTTTAATAGAATTATCTGACAAATAATGTGGCCGGCTGCTTTAATTGGCTTCTCCATTTGCACTAATCAGCAGGTGTCTGCGTCGCATCCATACAGTGCATTATTAATAATGAATAATGATGCTAGCTAGCATTAGCTGATAACTAAAATAAAACTCACAATGGCCATGCCCATCTTTTATATACAGTGTATGGCTGAGCCCTACTGAAGGATAAAGAGGGGACAGAAGATGTAAAAAGGTAACTTCAGCTGATCTTGTGTCTTCTTTAGGGTTGTCTCTAGTTTCCAGGGTAACTGGGCAATGATGGCTATTTTACTTTTTTTTGTTTCTTTCCTACTGCGTTGAATTTTAGCTCCTCTCAAAGGATTTCCTCCCCAAGTATGACTGTATGTATCTCCCAGCCTTCCACAGAAATGTCCCAGGAGCTCACAAATGCTTCAAACCCACGTTTTCTTGGACCTCTGACCTTGCAGCCCCTCAGCTTCATAGCAGTTGGACTGGACAGGATTTGGAGGGCCGGTTCTGGCCCCCTTGCCACATGTTGGACATCAAGTCAGTGGATTGTGCTTTCATTGAATTTTTATCTGTTGTTACTGTTGATATGCTGCAGTTATCCCAGCATGTACCGAGCTGGCAGACTGTTTGGGGAGAAAGCTTTGCTGGCGGAGCGCGCGGCTGTGCGCACGGACAGAGCCGTGTGCGCACCGAGGGCCGCGCTGTTTTGGCCTGCTGCCTTACATGGGCAAACCTCTGATGTGACTCAGACGAGCTGGAATTTCAGCGTGACGTCACTGCCTACAACTCTCCCAGAATTTGGATCAAGTAGTTTTCACTTTTTTGGTGGGATTTCAGCCCCGGTGTTAGATTTCCTAGAAAGCGAGGTAAGTGAAACTGTACGTCGCAGCTTTTTAAACATACGGGCGGTTTCCGGTGCAGTTTGACGTGTGGCTGTTAATAACCCGGCTCCGGGGCAGTTCGTGCTCACTTTGTTCGGCCTTGTTGGGATGTAGTTTGGATTTTGCTGCAGCTCGGACGGGTTCACAGTGAGGGCGTGGACTCGGTATCACGGCCCGGGCCGGCAGGACTGTAACCCGGGGATAGTAAGAGGCTAACTGTCGCTAGCTGGTTCCGAGCTGGACTCAGTCAAGCTCTGAAAACACGTTCAAATGTGTGAAGCGGCTCATTTGACTGCAGGAGACTCGGGGCGTCTCTGCGGATTTAGCACAGTGGTTTACTGCAGAGCAATGCGGAAGACACCAGAGCCCCCACAGAGCCCCCATCTGAAGGGAAACGTGTCGCTACTTTGACTTTAGAGCGCCCATAAACTTCCGTTTGCTAAGAATGAGTTAGTTTCGCACTGCCTGCTGGACGCGTTTGTCTCCGCTTCGCCACGTTGTTGAAGCAGTTTTCATATCCGTGAGTTACAAAGTAACACAAAAGTGTGCTTTGCTGCATTATAGCTACACAAGTATCATTTAGAATTCAAAAGTTTTACTGCCAAGAAGCTTTACGCTATCTGAATGACGTCAGGGACACCTTCGCCAGGTGAAGGCACCTTTGACCAGTGAACTCAGATCGATGATTTTGCTTCCGCCACCTCAGAACTCACATCCACCCATCGTGGGCTGGATCACGCAGTGGGCACTGTGGACGGGGGGTTCACAGTGAAACCAAATATCACTGTGAACATGAGTGTGTATAGTTTTAATAAGGTGATTTCATTGGTAGAGCGCAGTAAAGGAGTCCATGTTGCACCTGCATGCTGTATTTCTGCTGTAGGTTCTCCATAAACTGATGTGCACCTCCCTAAAAACATAAGTACACATGCGTGGATGCAGCCTGCAGCCACTCTGATGGGCCTTTTTGGTACCACTGTTGGTACCTCCTACTCAGCACAGCCGGCTTCGGGCATCGGTGCCGATATTTAGTGAGACCGGGATGTCTCGACTGTGTGTCAGCTGGTTGTACAATCGGTTTACAGTTTGGAACTTCTTCATCACACAATAAAGAAAAACTAAAAGTGACGCTGAACCAATCCATCAATCGATCCATTTTCTTCTGCTTATCCGGGTCCGGGCCTAAGCATAGCTGTCCACACCTCCATCTCTCAACCACCTCCTCTAGCTCGTGGAAGTGACGCTGAGACATAATCTCCCAGTTTGTCCCGTGTCCTCCGGGGTAGTGGATATGTCTGAAACACCTCAGTTTGCTCCATTTGGCGTGGACGAGCAGCGGCTCTCCTCTGAGCTCCTCCTGAGAGATGGAGCTCCTCACCCGGTCTCTGAGGGAGAGCCCGGCAGCCTTCAGCTGTTTGTGTTCACCATCAGAAATCCTACAACGTATACGTAACATTAGGCCTGTGTCACCTTTAAACACAGTAACCCTACAGTGCAGCCTGAGCTTCACCAAAGAAATGGGGATCACATCAAGGGTCAGACATGCCAGTAATCTGAATAGAGTAGAATAGAATAGAAGCCCTTCATTGTTACACAGAATGTACAATGGGATCGGAGGGCCACTCCTGTTCAGTTTGATCTGTTTTAGGATTGGGACAAAACGGGATGTTTATGTCTCAAATATGCGAATAACACAGAAGCTAGACGGCTGTAAGGCCCGGGATCGATCAGTGGAAGTGTTTTATGATCACATGATCGCCTCGCTGTGTTCCTGCTGTTAAAACTGCAGCTGCTGAGCTCTGATCATCTTTGGGTTGTAGCAGCACATCCAGGGATCAGGTGCATGTTTCTTGTGAGGCTTGGAAATGTAATGCAACCAAAATATGAGCTGTGCGTGTAGTACTGCTGTGCATTCCTCATAACATACAAATACATATGATTGTTCATTCACCAGAGCATTAAAAATGAACCTATTTAGCTTCTAGATGTTCTAAAAGTCCTGCGTGGACTGTTTCACAGGCCTGAGTGGGTTACGGGGGAAATATCTGTAAAAAAGTTGAAAGCAAAATATTTTTGATGATGAAGTTTACCTGAAGCATGAAAATGAAGCTACATATCTCAAAGTAACTGATGAAATCTGGCTTTGCAGCTCACTCACTGTGAGGTTTATTGTTATTAGTGATGTCACTGCGTTGCTCTCGTTATACGTCTTCGTCATTCTGCTGCTGTGTGGTTTTTAAACGCTGCTGTACGTGAGATTGTTTCTTGGCCAATGTGTGGCTCTCTGCTTTGTGCGTGTTAAACATCCTTCTGAAAGCGCTTCAGGCCCGGCTAGTCTGACGCAACATCTCCGAAACGGCAGTTAACCGGTGCTGTACATCAACTAATTCCTCATATCTTATTTACTCGACTAATACTCGTGTCGGTGGCTGGATGGGCCGGCAGCATTCACCGGGACAGGGTGCAGACGGGAGATGGAGACTCAGGCTTTTGCCTTCCAGATACCTTTAAAAACGCGCGTTGATGTAAGCCGCACTGAGGCAATCCCGCCGTGTTTTGCTTCAAGATTTCCTCAGAAAGTTGACTAAACTGAAACCTTTTATAGCTAAATGGCTTTGACATCATCTTCCTCTTTGTGAGTGAAACAAGGATCTCGGTCCAGGCTGTAGGTATTGTTCTGCCTCGGAATCAAAAAATAAATCTCACTTTCTTCTTTAAAAGGCTGAATTCAAACTTTGACTTGGATGTGAATTTCAAATCAATAACACCAGGGTCCCCTGGGAGAGCTGCCATCAAACCGAATACATCTGCGTCGCTGCGACACATTTTCTACTCAGGCAACATTAAACGGAACTGTCTTTAAAATCTGCGGCTAAAAAGGGCTCGTTTGACAGCGCTGATGATGTTAAACTTAAAAGATGAGTGCCTCAGCTGCCTTTGAGCCTGGGCCCCCCTGGTAGGTTTAGTCAACTTATTCCACTGTTTGCGTTTCTTGGCATATTTTAACGAGGATGTCCTCCTCTGGAAGGAACGGTGGCAGCTTCTCATCCTCAAACAGTTTTAGAGAAGACTCGGAGGAAACACCTCCTTTATGAACTCTGAGCGTGGACCACTAAAAATGAACACACAGAGCATCTGATTGTTATTATTGTTATATCTGATTGTCCTTTAATAACAGTTATTATCACAAACCTGACACACTCTCCCGAGGCTGAAGACAATTAATCACAAGGAGCACAACATTTTATAAAGAGTATGTGTCACATATGGTTAATTTATCTTGTTAATGTTGTTGTCATACCACCATTTTATATGTATAATATATAAAATTCCCCACTCACCCTGTGGGACAGATCTCAGATGTGGGTCCTGGAATCTGCTGGAGCCACTCTCCCAGTTTGGGGGTTGTTACCTTCCTCATCCTCTCTGAGCTCTCGGTATCTATCCAGCTTCTCGTGATGTTGCCGTCACCCGGTGTTGTCTGTCAGGATCGTAGCTCGGCCGTTCTTGACCACCTGTGGGATTGTGTCCCATTTTGACCTCGGGACTTCCAGGTCATGCTCGGCGCAGATGTTCCTGAGCGCTATGCCGGCCACTGGGTTATGGCGCTCCATGTATGCCCTGCCTGTCACCCTGCTGTTATGCACTGGATTGAATGACACTCTGTCGTTCCTGTAGATCATATGGTGACTTGTACAGTCGGCCTTTGGGGTTGTTCTCCACATCCCCGCAGAGTTCCTGATGAAGGCTCTCGGGGTCCTGTTGATCCTAATTTCATATGAAGACATTTGCAGAAATGACAGAATCATTATGTATCATTATTGTGCAGAGTTACGTCTGCATCCACAGTATTTACTGATGTTTTCTCGAGAACCTCATGATGATCTCTGCCAGTTTTTCATATTCCACACGTTCCTGGATCTGTGTCCGGATCTGGATCAACTCAAAACCCTAATCTTTCAAAGCTGAGCTCCAGCTTTGCACAAATCCTTCCATAACTTTTTGAACCATCCCGGTCTGAACCAGTCTCACTGCCTCCTGCTCAGAGGGAACAACGAGTGTCTCACAATTTTGTGCCTGTTTAAAGGCTAAAATTCCCATATATTCCAGAAGAAACTTCCTTAATGAATGAATGAATGCCTTTATTATTATTACTGCACAAACACAGTGAAATTAGGATCGATATGTGAAACGTACAGATTGTTTGGAACAGATAATTTTCCCACCAGCCTCGTGATGCAACCTCCAGAGCATAACATGGACATGTTGGTGCGTGTTTGTGCTGCGCTCCCAGCTCAGGGTGCGACATGCAGCAGGCAGCTTTCCCTCATACTTCTGTCTGTCTCTTATTTAAGCCAAAAAGGCTCATTCGGGGTCGTCCCCACACCTGCAGGACGCCTTCATCACTCAAAGCTTTGCAGCGTCCGCAGGATGAATGCTGTGTGTTGGATGGAGAGATCCCCTGGACCCCCACACTGGTGCTAATCACGCAGTTTACAGTGTATAATTAATATGCATTCAGCAGAAGCTGCAAATAAAAAGCAGCACAAAAGTTAAATTTTTTCTATCACATGGAGGCCCAAGTCATCAGGTTGATATTTAATGTAATGATGTCTTTGAGAAGTTGTAGGAAAGCTGAACTTTAGATTTGCTGCACGAGCGCCTCACAACTTTCAATGTATAAATTATTGAGGACTTTTTTAAAGCAATGAAAATATTTGAAGGTCTTATTGGTTTGAGGAGACGGTTTAAGGAAGGAAATGTGGAAATATAGAAAACTTTCCTGATTGTACATCAGACTGCGGCAGTGAGGAAGTTACGGGAGCAGTCCCTCTGACCCCCGCTTTATCTCCAGTCACCCTTCAGTCCTTTAGGTTCTGCGAGGAAAATGGATGCAGAGAGTTATTATTATGCAGACATACAGGGCAAAACAGAGTTTGTACAGTTCCAATGAGCTTGAGCGTGACCACCTTTATTCTCCAGCACAGCCTGAACTCTGAGGCAGCCTTCGGTCACTGCTTTCAGGAACTCCAGGAACACGTCTCCAGGCTTCCTGGAGGTCATCAGAGCTCCTCTGTGGATGTTCTCTGTGGATGTTCTCTGTGGAGGTCTGTGTTGGACGGGACTTCTTCATCTGCTGTGGATGCTTTTATAGGCTTCACTCTTCTTCTTGTGTCCTCCGCTTGTCCAGCTTCCTCAGTTTTTTTTTAAGGACAGCGAGTTTTCAGCTAATAGCTCTTTGGGAATCACCGTGTTGGTGCAAAGAGTATTTTATGACTGTCAAACTTATCTTTGACATTTTTGTGGATTCAACTAAAGTCATGGCAACATGTGATTTTGTGAGAAGCTGCAAATAAAATCGATTGTAGAATTGAAACCGGTTCGTTATGTGTAGAGACAGCACGGTTCATCCACTGAGTTCAGCTCATCGGGCGGGTTAGTCAGCTTCACAGGTTAATGAAACATTCCTCTGAAAGTGTGTGTGTGTGCGTGCGTGTGTGTGTGTGTGTGTGTGTTAAAATGCAGAACTGTTTTGTCAATAACATTTTGACAGTTATGCAACCCGATGCCACAATTATGGAGCCAATAAGCTGCACTGTGAGTAGATATTTATTGAGCAGAAATCATATATATAAAATACACAAAGCAGAGTTAACACGGGTAAACGGCCCAGCCATTTTTGATAATTCCTAAATGACAGGGATGCAGATGTTTGCAGATGTTAGCAGCTGCCGCTGTGACCTGGATGAATGGTAGAACGTGGGTGAACTGATGAGCAGCATGGATGACGTCGTGCTGCCTTCTTGTTGGTTAACAGTTCTCTGAAGTTCTCTTTGCGGTTTCAACTTTGAGCCTCACTGTGCGACTGTGACCAAAAACCTTATCAGGATTTTTTCACCTTGGTTATCGTTCAGAATGGTTTTGGTATACGTGGATTCGGTCTTGCTTTAGTTTCTCTCTAATCTTGGCAGGACAAATTGGACATTGAGCTTCCTGCCTGAAGTGTGGGATCATCAGACGGGTCAGACCGCCCGCCGTCTCTGAGGGTTTGCCATGTAGTTTGGCGCCCAGTCCCTGTGACGCTTGGACTCGTGCACATGATGGCCAGTGCAAATAAATCGGTCCTTGGCCTGTCAGGCACACATTTCTGTTGAACTGTAGTCTGTTAGTTCTCTCTGCTAAATTATTGTTGCGCTGTGGTGAAATATTTTCGGCGGTGTCACTTGTCAGCATTGTTTTCCCTGCTCTTTGTCTTTGCGGTGAGGTATTGCTCCCAGCAGGGTGACAGGTGCCTGACAGACTCAAATTGAAATGGACAACCTGCACTTAGATTCGTGCAGAATTTATAGGACACCTGCCCAAGCTTCATCTTTCACCGATGAACGACGCTGTCGTCTGCGTGATGGCAGGGTCGGTCCTGCACAGTTAAACACGTGTGATCCATTCGAGTAATGGAGTCGTTGTTTGAAAGTGTCGGCAGATTTCAGAGGGATGCTTCGTCTCCCAGAAACATAGTGACATCCAGGTGGAGTAAAGGTAAGGTAGCTTTTAGCTTTACCTTTTTACATGTTGCTGTGTTTCCTGTCATGTGGTTGTAGAGCTTCGTTGGAAGGTGAAGAGCAATAACTTCAGACTCTGCAAACTCAGGGCCAAGTCGCTCTGCAGAGCCTTCATAGAAGCAGCAACGGCCACGAGGAAGCATTTATGAGCAGCTTGTTGGTAAACAGTAGGAGAATCGTGGCTTTCAGTGAGGATTTCTGTGAGCTCCTTATTGCTCCGTTATCTCCATGAACTTTAATGTCACCAACCTAACAAGCCAAGCAGCCTTAGTGAGGAAGTAGAGGACTCAAATGTTAGGGCAAAATACATCTCAGCCTAACAGTTGGCAGTGGAGGTGCATTGTGGGTAATGTAGGCACTGTGAAGGAAAGATAAGTTTTTATTTGGCAGGAACTTGGATGCAGTCTGAAGAAGTTCAGTGTTTCCCAGGTGTTTGGACTGATCGTCACTGGTTTTCCCGTTTGATGCTGAGACAGCACCAAGGATGGATTTGCGAATGAACCGTCTCCTCGCTGTCAGGCTCAAAGTTCAGCTGCTGCTAGCCAGCTAGCTCTGGTGACAGCTGCGGGCAGCCTAGCGAGCCATCCTTCAGGTAGATGTTGGTGGCTGGAGCCTCTCTCCTGGTCGTCCTAGCTCCGCCTGCTATGCCTATTATTTTGTTTACATAATCAATCAAGGTTTAAACTGGACTGATTGCTCGGCACTGCTCCAACTCCTCTGTGGACAAAAGCTGGTGGGAGTGGTCCTTGTTGTGCTCTGAAGATCCTGTGAAGTTTCCTGTGAATCACAGATTTCTCAGGTGCTGCTGTTATTTCCAGCCAGGTGGAAGCTGTGTGATTTACCTGATTTGGTCTGAAGGTTTCCTTCGGAAAAAGATTCCCCGCGTTAGAAACGAGGGAAATGAAACAGAAAATGAGTGTCTTTGAGTGTCAGTGAGCGGTCTGCTCCTGTGGGGTTTGAATGAAGTGGGCTGTGCTGTTTCAGGAAATGAGCACTCTCAAGCCAAGTTGCTCCTCAGGACTCTCCCGGTCCAGGCAGGGCGGTGTACCGGCTGTAGCTGCTGACCTGTGGCACTCACAGGGAGTCATCAGACTTTAATTACACCCTCTTAATCACTTGAAGACAATCTGTGCGACACCCCCGCTCCTCACAGCACGTGGGCCGTCTTTACCTGCTAATCTGATCCTGCTTTCCTGGTGCACAACAACTGAATTATATCAAAAATTCATCTGCATTTTTTTTTTTTTGCAATTCCTGGTGCACTTTATTTCATATTGTTTTTACTGGACTCTCTTAATTGGCAGGGCTGATAGGCCGGCTCACAGTGTCACCCGTCTTCGGTCAGACTGAACCCAAAACAATGTGAAAAGTCTACAATCATCATTATTATTCCAAGTGAAAGGTATGCACCGCAGCACTGGCTCCATGGAGCGACTCTGGCTCACAGAGTATGGCATTCCAAGCTAAAAGCAAACCAAACTGATATTGCCCTCCAATACCGTCTTCATATTTTCTCCATATTTGGAAGTGTTTACCTCCTCATGATGGTTGACAGAGGTTGGATGAGGGGCTGTGAGTCATTTCAGCTGCATAAGGCTTTCTGGGGGTGAGAGGAATCTTCCAAGTCACTGCCATTTAGCAGTGTTGCAGTTTGTGTGCTTCAGTGATCTTAAGAGAAACTGTGAGTATATTATGTGCTTAATTTATCATGTAACCACTTAAAGAGGCTTAAGTAGCTGCTTCAGACGTGTCTTTTCTGCGTACGATGAGGCTGCTTTTGGGAAACCTTTATCACGATCGGTGTGGCTTCTTTCTCTGGCGCAGCAGGTATTGATAGTGTTAAAGAGTTGAGATGAGCTGCAGTGACGCGTTTTTGTGACTTTGTGGGCTGATGTGTCGATGCTGTGAGGAAGATGTGCTGTGTCTTTTTAAACAGGCCGCGTGTTTTCCTGTGCACGTCCTGTGGTTCAGAGTGAGTGAGCGAGGGCAGCTCAGGTCATTGAAGATTTCTGGTTGTGCAAACAGCCACTCTCACTGATAGCTACACCTTAACAGGTCTGACCTCCCTCCTGGCTCTTTCACACTTCAAACACTTACTGGCAGCTGCCCGGCACTTTTTCTCCACTTCACAAGTGGAGGAAGCGGTAAATGATTTTGCCTAGCTGAGGGCTGAGGCTGCTGATTTTAGTGATGTGTGGTCTGATTATCTAATTACTTCTATGGTTAAATGACACGGGGACTCTGTAAGCCTTTTAACCTTAGCAGCAAACAGCCTGTGTAAATGTTTCATTCTCATGAAGAAAAAAGAGGAAAAAAAACATGCCTAATATTATGTAGATCCTGTTTTGTGGGAAAACCCTCTCTGACCTGTCCGGGGATGGGCACGCGACCTTTCAGGGTGCGTGATGATGTTGGCCGCTGTGCAGCAGCTGCAGGAGGCTGAAACATGCTGAATGGGAACAAACACGGTGACAAAGGTATAAATTTGAGGGGCAAAAACCTTGAAACCTTATTCTGGCCCAAAGTCATCAAACGTCCGGTTTTATTGATTCTGCACGTGAAGTTTTTATGGCCCAGACAGCAGGCCAACATTTACAGCCACAGCTGTGTCATCTCTTCATATTCTCATTGCATTGGCAGGTGATTTTTTTTCTAATAAATAAATAAATCCCCTCCCGGCGCTTCATTTGTACCTGTACAAAAACCCACAATCAGGCAGTTCACTATGAGCAGCACTTGGCGACAGTAGGAAAGAAAAACTCTGTCTTTAACAGGAAGGAATCTGTGACAGACCCCCGCTGGGCTGCAGGAGCACCCCCCCGCCCTCTCTGATGTCCTTGTAAGGGAATCTTTGTGTGTTTGCTGTGTTCCTTTAAATGTAGTTTGTAGTAAAAATGAGCTCAGGGCAGCGTGACAGACGTTTACTCTGATTACTCTGATGTAGGAGCAGGTGGAGAACGGGTCCTGATTCATGAGCTTATTCTATAATTTCTAGTGCAGCATATTTCTCACTGACCGGTCTTTAAAGATGTGATGCATTTGAAGTCAGCCTGAAACAAAGGCACAAAGTGAGGTCAGAGGCCAAAGGTGATTTGAACGGAGTGTTAACCTGACCTCTGACCTCTGCCCCTACAAAGTTTTATCAGACTTCAGTCAAAGCTTTTTGAGCCGTCGTGTTTGCAGACGTACTTGGCCGAGGCGATGATGATGTTGACCCCGGATCCTGAGGCAGACTCGCACCTGCGGTCCGGATCACGCTCCCAAGGTGGTGGCTTTAAGTACAGGTGTTCCAGGTGTTCCAGGTGTAACAGTGGCACTAATAGTTAAAGCAGTGAATGTAGGACGTGTGACTAAGCTCGTCACCTTTCCAAACACAAGTTTCTGTGTCTTCCTGACATTTCCGACCATTTACTAAAAACCTTCCCAGCTCTAAAATGATTGCTGGAAAATCCTCGACCGGATTCATAATGATCTTAAATGTTGGTGCCATCGGATTGTCAGGCAGCAGGGACCAGGCATCGCAGGTTTGTGATGTGAACCTGCAGCTCGTACAGCAGACAGTGTGTTTTGTTGCATGAACGCGAGCAGAGTTTGTGGAGCTGTAAACTGAATAATGCCGCCATGTTAAAGCCTCCTAGTTTGGCTGCTGCTGTTGCAGCTGCACTCGCACTGGAAGAAGCTGTTTAATAAGCAGTGACACATGCCGATCACGGTGTTGCGTCAGTCTGTAGGGGCAGCTCTAATACTCTTAAAAAGGCTTAATCTGGGCTCGCTCCGTGCGTATCCTGGCACGCCCAGATTGGGGGAGATTGTGTCTGTTTTCTTTTTGCTAAAGTCAAGTCTTCTAAATGAATCTCGTCAACAAATTAAGGCATGATTAACAGGAGCAATTACACCGAGGAGCCAACTGAGCTGAGGAGAATCAAGCTAAAGTGGAGGAGATTATCTTTCTTATTAAGGAGAATCACTTTAGGGTTTGATTGCTTTCTGTTTTTCTCTGGAACTCCTGTTTACTCTGTAACTAATGATGTTTTCCTTGCAGCCAGTTTCCTGTGCCGCTCCGACCTTTGGCGTGCACATCGAACTGCGACTGCATGAACGTTTTCGCGCAGCTCCCGGTTCCTCTCGTGGCACCGGCACCGATAAACGTCACACATTCAGAGTATTCTTGGTGCATGTTTTCAGCCAACGCTGAATTTTCTTTGTTCTCGGACGAGTCAATAAACAGTCTGAGACACATTATTGGTCAGAGGGTCTCATTATCTGGACCCCAGTCATCACCTGTTTACGGTCTCGGGCATGTTCATGTAACATATGAGCTTTAGCTTAAATTGACTGTTTTGACCTTGTTCTAAAGCTCAGACTTCTCCTCGGCTCCTGAGGCCACGTTCTTCGTTCTCCTAAGTTCAGATTGTTCCTCAGTTTGTTAGATTTATCTGGAACAGGACCTGTGTGTGACCTCTGCTTCGACTGAACACTCCCTGCCATCTCAGTGGGAATGAATTATATCTAAAAATCCATCAATACTGATCCAGATGGACTCTGATCAGGTTTCTTCCTCGTAGCTTCCCAACAGAAGGAAAAATGAGCCGAGAAAATCTGAAAAATGTTGTCTGAAAACATTTTGGTAGTTTTAATTGATCATTTCCAAAAACCAATTAAAAGCCTAATGAGAGAGGCTCAGGATGTGTTTCTGGTTATGAAAGAAAAAAGAGGTTTTCACATGCAGGAAACTCCAAAACGGGAACCACAGCCTTATTTTCTGGGTGAGAACAGAGCGAGCTGGAAGAAGGGAGGCCGTCTCTGAAGTGATTTATCGAGCCTGTTTGGGGTTTTTTGTGGGCACTTGTTTCTGCTCGAGCTGAGCAAAACATTGTCAGATTTCTCTCTCGTGCCCTTCCCGGCCTTTGTTTCTGAAATTCCCGTCTTTTTTCTATTGATTTTCTTACTGGTTGATATTTTCTCACTTTCTGGAGGGACTTGCTCAGGATCAGGGACTTTTTTGAACCACAGCCAAGAAAACCGAACTAGAATTTTTTGATTGCTGAAATAATGGTAACGTTCCTGAAAGCGTTCCCACCACACTTCCTGTTGTCTAAAATGTTTCTTTTACAGCGTGCGCATGAAAAGTTCTCAGACGTAAACAGCATTCACATCATTTTTTCCAGCGTTTCAAAAGTACAGGAGATATCCACATGAAACTCTCAGTGAGGAAAACCATGTTTAATCAGCCTCGCGGCGACTCCGAGCGTCCCAGTCTAAGGTCTCTAAAACCAGCTGTGAGCAGCAGCCTGATGGATCCGTCATGGTTTGATGGAGGAGCAGACACCAGCAGCGGGACCCGGATGTTTGATCTGTTGCTGAGAATCCACTGAAGAAAACTTCAGAAAAATGCATTGTGGGTAAAATTTCGCTGGCCGCTCAGAAGAAGTGATGCATAATGAAGGGATACATTTAAATGTGCAAATGTGGCTTAGGGAGGTTTAACAGTTTGGACGGGTCATGTGATCTTACATACGAACATAATGGTCAGAGTACTCCATCGATCCTAGGACTCATGTGATCCACGCCCTTCTGTGTGCTCAAAGAAATGCTGGAATAAATGGCATGAATTCAAAAGCACTAAATTCCACCTCCGTGTACTTCAAGGACTCAGAAAATATGGGAATATTTTTGCATTATTTTGCAGCAACTATCAGCTGCTCGTGAGGGAGTTGATGGGAGACGGAGGGATTGATTGATTCCTTCTTTCATGGAGGGACCCATTGTCATAAGATATTCCACACAGTGAAGTAGGAGAAGTGCCCGGATCATTTAGGATCAGCTGCTACTAAATGATTAATCTCAGATTAGACAGAAGCTCGAGGCCAACGGGACACTTCACACTTGCCTGGCATGCAGTGACAGATGCTGGCCTCTAAAGACCAACAAATTACTGAAGCGTGCAGTTGGCAAAACACGGGGCTGTTAATGAGGTGCCGGAACATTTAAACTCTGAAGTGGAAAACAGATCGGAATGACGAAAGGATGGAGAATTCAGATTCTGCTTTTGCACTCCAGCATGTGGTGAAACCAGTCAGTTTGAATATTGTTAGCAGTGTAAATTAGCTGAATTAGCTGATCCTGCAGGTGCAGGAGACTCTAGATGGCTGCGGTGGGGATGCTGTCGAACAAACCTCCCCTCGATGCTGATTAGGTGCGGAGGAGGCTGGTGAAAGCTGATGTTTAGGAGAGGATCTTGGTGCTCGCTGCCAGTGTGTGAGAAGTTCAGGCTTAACTGACTGGCAGGAGTTCTGATCTGCCACTACATCAGGCTCAGTCCAATTCCCAGTCTTACTGTGTCATCCTAACTCTGGTGTCAGCAGTTCAAGTTTTGCCCCATCACTCCTTGAAGGAGCTGCGCTAGCAGAGCTTCATTTATCGGTCTCCCGTGCATATTTCTCTCGGCTCGTCGGCACAATTAATTGGCAACGAGTCCCCTGCGGTCCAAGAACGCCGTTACCTACTGACCCAAATCATTCTCCTGACTGGAAGCCGCTGTCTCTGCTCCAGCAGCCTTACAGCTGGGACCGAGTCCTCCCGTATCCTCACACTCGTACGTCGTGGCTTTGGTTTCCTGTTTCAGCAATAAACAAGCTGTGCGTGCTAAAGAGGGCGTGGCAGGTTATTTGTTACCCTTGAGGCTATTTTTGTGGTATTTGTGGGATTAAGCAAATACATCTTCTGATTTCAGCTTGTGATTCGGAGCTGATTCATGTTAGCGTGGTAGCCTCTCTTCAGGAACTGAAGGACAGGGTTTTCCCCAGTCTGCAGCACAACTGAGCTGTTTGTGTGAAGCAAACAGAGCATCAGCTGAAGAGCATGTTTGCTTTGGGATGGGTGGTGCCGTCCCAACAGCAGATTTATGGAGTGGATTGATGACTTTTGTACTCAATTAACTGCCGCAGTTAATTGCCAAAATAAAATAAAAATAAAAATGAGAATTTTCAGAAGTTTGATTCCAGCAATACGGTTAAATCATAGAATAATGTGAATAAATTCAATTCAATTCAGTTTTATTTATACAGCGCCAATTCACAACCAACAGTCGCCTCAAGGCGCTTTGTATTTAAGGTAAAGACCTGCAGTAATTACAGAGAAATCCCAACAGTCAGAACGACCCCCTATGAGCAGCACTTGGTGACAGTGGGAAGGAAAAACTCCCTTTTAACAGGAAGAAACCTCCAGCAGAACCAGGCTCAGGGAGGGGCAGCCATCTGCTGAGGGGGGGCTGAGGGGAGAGAGAGAGGACAAAAACAAGCTGTGGCAGAGACACAGAGAATGATTAAACACAGAGTGAAGTATGAACACAGTAAAAAGAAGCAGTGCATTATGGGAACCCCCCCAGCAGCCTAGGCCTATAGCAGCATAACTATGGGAGGGTTCAGGATCACCTGATCCAGCCCTAACTATAAACTCGATCAAAAAGGAAAGTTTTAAGCCTAATCTTGAAAATAGAGAGGGTGTCTGTCTCCCGAATCAAAGCTGGGAGCTGGTTCCACAGAAGAGGGGCCTGAAAGCTGAAGGCTCTGCCTCCCATTCTTCTCTGAAGGATCCGAGGAACCACAAGTAATCCAGCAGTCTGAGAGCGAAGTGCTCTATTGGGGTGATACGGTACTATGAGGTCTTTAAGATAAGATGGGGCCTGATTATTCAAAGCCTTGTATG
>VUQJ01017167.1:3383-14607 GCA_015108635.1 Andinoacara biseriatus | reverse complement strand
TTTAATTATTTACCCTTTTTTTTTTTTTTTTAAATTGTAGCAGTCTGTCTTTATGGTTTGAGAACTTGAGCCGAACGAGTACCTGACTTTGGTGAAAAAATCAGCTTTTCGTGTGCAGATTTAATACACTTTTTAATTTACTGTAACTCGACTATGGAGAGCTGCAGTCGCTCAAACTTTCCAACAGTTCCAAGGACGCTCTCAGCAGCGGGGCGCACGTTTAGAATGCAGACACAGTGAGCATGAATCTATTTCAGTGAATCAATGCCGCTCCGCTGACAGGGAGGGGCCACGCGCTTTAACACCGCAATGGAAAATAATTGTGTATTGAACTGGCGTATGATGGAGCAATTGTAGCCTTTGTTCTGAGCTGTGCAGCTGGTTTGATGGTTGCCATCACACTGCATGTTTACACGCTCGGCATAAAGGACTGTTCTTAAACAATTACTGCAGCTTTCCACGAGAAACTGGAGCACAGGATGATGCACGGCTGAGCTGCGATCACCTTCTGCAAGGAAAGTGAAGAGCAGAAAACAAGTAAATAAGACATGCTTAAGAGGACAGATTAGATTAAGACAAGCCCAGAGTGATTAAGAGGCCTGGCACAGATACCTTGACGGGATTTTTAGACGAGCCAGTGAGCGGGTTTTGGATTAGTTGGAAGCAGCAGGAACACGTAAACATCGGTCAATTAAGCACAAAGCCTCCCAAGAACCACTACTTTAAATTTGCTTTTCAATTAATCTTCTTTGAGTGTCACTGAGAGTCGGAGCGCTGCAGAGTGAGCAGTGGAGACGTGAAAGATTAGGAGTCCAAACAAGCGGGCGCGAGGACTAAGACGTTAAAAGCAGCTCCGCTCATGCTGCACAGATGCTTCGGGCCACGCAGGATTTCAGCGCTTTGTTTTTGTGCACCACTCAGACAAACATCTGATTTCTTTTAACAAGTTATCCGCGGATGAATCACGGGTGTCCACATGTATCCAGATTTTAGATTTACTCAGCTGCCGACATTTCAGCGCTCGACCGCTCAGAACCAGAAAAACACACGTCAGTGCTGTGATCTGTTTGTCAGATCGATCCGTGAGAAATCCCTCAGCTCGAGTCCTCATCAACTGTGCCGAAAATCTCCCTGTGATCTTCGCTCAGTGCAAATAAATCACATTTCCAGCACGGGAAAAACAAACCTTGCTGACCTCTGAGCCCTCGCCGACGAGGATGGAGGTGCTGCTGCTCACTAATGTTCAAATCGCTCTTTTTATTTTGAGGAAAACAAGTTCATGATTCTTCTTCTGCAGGTGCAGGTTCCCTTCAGGCTCCGCCCCATGCCAGCAACCATCAGTGAGGACAAACTGGATAACATGAAAAATATCCAGATCCACTCAGGAACAGCCCAGCTCTGAGGCCCAAACTGCAGTTTTTAGGGCCCAGAGGGACTCAGTGAGATCTGAACCGCTCAAAACTTCAGTTTTTCTTTGATCGAGCAAAATGTGTCATTTAGAGAGAGAGAGTGACTAATAACCTCAAAATCTCATTCCTTCTCAAATGTATCAGGCAGAAATAATGCTAAATGTATTTGATTCATACTGTTACTAGGCAGCTTCTTCACTGAGTGCAGCACTCTCTGAATCCTTTGAAAAGTGTTGGCTCGGCCTCATTTAAATGGTAACAACAATCATAATGTTGGAGTTTATTTTTTTAAGGTCAGACAAACTGTTCGTCTAAGAGAGGGAATAAATGTAACCGACTTGTCACCTAATGTCATTCCAGCAGGATAATTTAAACCTAAATCATCCTCATTTCTGTAACATAAACACATATTTTGCAACCAGTGAATGAAAAAAAGTGAGTGATTTAAATTGCATCTAAAAGGCAGTTTCTGTCACGGGAAACAAACTTGAGGATCCCAGCTGAAAGCTTTGTGTTTAATTCACGTTACACCATCGCCTGCCCGAGCATCGAGCCTTCGAAAGCTCTCGCGTGTTGTTTTGGGGTTCAGCAGCAACTCATTGGTTTTAATATAGCATAAGAAATTCGGTCTTTGACGAATACTCGAGCACTCGCGTGCTGCTGCCGGAGATGCTGGTTACCGTAGTTGATGCCGAAGGTAACCCTGAAGACATGAAGGATCATCTTTACGGTGGTGGTGTTGGTTAATGTGTTCAGGTCACGCTGAAAAATCGTAGCAGGCTCGGCCCCGTGAGGTCAGTGTAGTGACACACATTAGTTAATGTCACTGTTTTGGATGCAGCTCAATATCCACTTTTAGTCATTCACAAGCTCCTTGTTGCAGAGAGTTTTTGTAACTCTCTCCCACGCTGGCTTAGAAACTTGCAGTGAGCTTAGCAGCTGCTATTGTGTGCCTTAAAAAGAGTATGAGGAAACTCTGGCTTAGTGTGACATGATGAAGTTATGGCCCTAAAGCTCCTCATTGTTATGTATCTGTGGTCCTGCAGTCCAGCGCTGTGGAATATAGAGAGGGTGAAGGGAGCTGTGCTTCGGCTGCCAACCCACTCTGTTCTCTGTGTGTGCAACTGAAGCAATACCTGCAAGTCAAGACAAAGGGGCAAAGCGCCCTGGCTCTTTATCTGCCTTTCATTGGGGCCGAGCCCAAGTGATTTGGAAGCAACTGCAAAGCAAAGAGTGTGTCTGCTGCAACTGCTTAAATGGCAGCTCGAGTATTTAAGCGCGCTCGGATGATTCGCACTCATGCCTCTGTGCTGCGCTAAGGGGATTCCTGAGCAAAGTCATCTGCATTCGTAAACAACGTGTTATTGATGAGTTGATTTTATGAGGCTTTGCCAGTGAGCGAGCCGGGGAAGGGATTATGTCCCCGAGCCAAAACCCAATAGAAGTTTGAATAAGGGGATATATGTGCAGTGCTCATTGTAGGGGGAGAGGATAAGCTGTGTTCAACATTAATATAACAGCTCAATACCTGTGCTGTGAAAAGGTTCAGAAAGCACAGACGTGAGTGGGAAATGTGCCCGTTTACTGTCTCAGAATGATGAACCGTCTGCCGAGTCCACCGTTGGAAACGCCGCCGCGCTAATACGCCGTCTCTGGAACAAGTTTGACTTGATAACAGCTTAGCAATGAAGTCCAAGCTTTTCCTATTTTAAAGCTGATGTTCCGTCTGCTGAAGAGAAGAAAGGTGGAACAACAATGTTCTAATCCACCGTTCACACAGATTATAGCCTCTGTGACTTGTTCCAGTTTTGGTGCAGTGAGTTTAACCCAGATTATTGAGTGTAGCTGGAATTTACAGATGTCCCTTAAACGCATCAGGCAGTCATGAGGGGGGACCTTCACGTGTGGCTGCGCAGGACGAGCAGGTGAGAAAACATTGTTCACGTGTTTCTGGAGGCTGCGCTGATGGGCGGAGCTCCTTCAGGTCCGGCTGGGACTGACGCCGAGGGCCGCCGGTCCAGTTGGAGAGCGCTCGCCACGGTCGGGATTAAATCCGAAATGCCGGCCCCTGCACTGTTACAGAAACGAGCTCCTAATTGAAATGATCCACAGCAGCTCTGGAATCAACACTCGTGCTTTATTGTGCTGGTGTCAGAAAGAAAAAGCCTTTAAACATTATCATCATCAGTGCAGTGAGAAACCTGCATCCGTCCCAGGCTCCATCGTTTTAAATAACCATGCATTCACCAGTGATTTACAGCTCCAACGCCACACACGTACAATTATGAAGACACACAACGCGGACACTTCGAGCCCCCAAATTGCACGCTTGCCTCGCTCTTATCATATTTTACCACTCGACTGTTCCCCAGCCAGACAATCGACTGAGTTCAGGATCATAATTACCTCGGTCCAACCTTAAAACACGTCCTCTTGTAACTCGTGCTTTTCTCAGAGCCGATGATCCTGGGCGGCCTTCAGAAACTACATTTCTGAAAGTTTGAAGATAGTCTTTGTGGCTTTTTTTTTTCCTATTTTCTTTGAGAAAAAAAACCTAATTATCACCTAGCCGCCTGCTGTGGACTGTCCTTGAAACGCCTAGATTTATGTGCACCACCCCCAGTCATATATCTTTAGAATACCACTTCCACCTCAGTGAACAAATATTTAAAATGGAGAAGTCAGCTATTGTACTCCTGTGGTATCAGCTGACCAGCAGATCCCGCTCAGTCACGTCTGAACTTCAAGTGCTCATTTCCAAAATGAAAAGCAGCAATTAACACATCAAGGATGACTTCAGTACCACTCTCGTTTTTTCCCCCTCCTGCAGCCTTTGCAGGTACAGACGGCATTAAAAAAAGTCCCCCCGCTGTACGATAAGCTGTGATAAGAAGCCCTGGGATAGTGACTGTCAAATGAGGCCAATTAATGATGGCTTGATGTGATGTTTTATCTTTTCGAGGCAAGTCCGCAGCGCCTCTTACTCACTGTTTTTACCTCCCAGATAAGCTTTACTTTGTTGACTTTGCCCCAGTCTGCCCCAAACCCAAAGGCCCTTATTAGCTACCTATCCCAGGGTGACACACGTGGCTGCAGGCCGGCGCTCAATAATGGTCCTTCATTGTCACCTCTGCAGTTTCTGGATTAACAGTTTGATTTAATTTTAAGAGCTGGATGGCACGTTTTCAGGCAAGAACCAGCGTTGTGCCTTTGGCTGCTGAGAGGCCGCTCGGATCACGTGCACGGTTTGTTTTTGGCTGTGCAGAGAAGCACAACATGCTGCGAAAGGATGCATGGAATGCTAATTTAAGGGTTCATCAAAGTTGTGTTATGTTTCGATCAAATCTTCCAGAGTTGATGCTCTGGCTGCTGAGCGTATTTACTGTAGCGCCGCATCTTTTACACAGATACAGGTGGCTCGCGGTGTACCTGCTGCGGTCCCGGAGATACTTTCTCCATATTCACGACCTGCTTCATCAGGTGGTAGAAACCTGTTTTCATGGGAAGAAGTTGATTAAAGTTTCAGATGCAGTTTGAAAAGAATTCTTCCATTTTCACTGCCCTCTAACACGTGGTTAATGATGAGAAAGTGATGGTTTTAATCCAAACATGACCTCAACACCCTCCCAATGTGCCGTAGAGCCAGGAAGCCCCACAAAGCCTAAAATCAGTGAGGCAGGGATTTGAAGGGAAACGATGTTTGAATTGATTAAAACGCTGCAGTTAAGGTGACGTTTCTGGCTCCACGGCGCCTCCTTTGGTCTCCTGATGTCTTACATATGTTTTTCCTTTTGCAGCTGGCCTCGTCCTTTGGGACGGAGGGTTTAAAATATTTTAAATGTTCAATAAGGTTTGAGGCAGTTTTCTGCACACAATCTCATGAAGTGTAATGAAGCTTATTTTGAGCCCGAATTCGGACAGAACGTAGAGCCTCGCGCTGCCTCCGTGTTTGAGTTTGGAGCTGAAATTGGCTGGCCGTGTCTTCATGGATTAGCGCGCTGTTAGAAGAACTCCTGTCGGCACTTTGTGGCTTCGTGTCGGTTTGCCAGGTTAACTAACTGTGAGTCCCTGTGAGCTGCTGCTCGTTACCCCAGCTTTCCCTGATTACCTTTAAGTCTTTCTTAAATAAAGCGCAGACACTTGAAATGCACTCAAAGTGTTGGAGGTGAGGATTCATGCGTCCTTCCACCCCCTTCCTTTAGAACATCACTCATTACTATCAAATGGAGCGAGATCATCATCTGTCATTTTCCACTGATTTGTGAAAATATATACAGATGCCTCCTTTGTTTATTGTTGATGCAAATATTGTTTTTTTTTAAGTCTGCTATCATCTGCAGAGGTATGCGAGATATGGTTAAGGTTGTGTTGTGATATATTTACAGCTGTCAGTCAGTAACCTCCTGAGACTCAGATAAGATAAACTCCCGAGACGTCGCATCGTACCACTCGCAGTATCAAGGAGCACATACTGCAGTCATGCAAGCCATCCAATTCTATTTGATATATCCCGAGCCAATACAAGCTGTCAGTCAGCATTAAACTCACATTCACAAATTTACAGAAAAGTTGTGCTGCTGTCATTAGGGAGCAAAGGCCGGCAACTCAAGTAAACTACTCAACAGCTGTTCACACAGAGTCATGCAAATCACCCTGAGAAGTTGTGAGGTGTTACTTTCGCAGACGTAGTGGTTAACCAGTGCAGTCAGCAGGTATTTCTATGCTCACATAATGCAGGAATATATGTATATATTCTCTCTTTGATTGTAAAAATGAATGATGCCACTTGAGCACCAGGAGGTTTAGAGAGCATATTCAGACATCACATTTCCTCAGTAAGTGTTTGACCCTTTAAACTCTCTCTCTGCCTCTTATTTGTGTATGAATATCACATTAATTTTTTTATTAGCGCAGATAAAAGCTTCAGAGATCTGATGACAGCAGAGTGGCGTTCATGAATCCTTGGAGACAGAAACACTGTTTAAGCACAATTAAGAGCAGGAGAAACCCTCCGAGTGTGATCCTGTAGTAATGCAGCCGGTAACGGTGCAGCCGGTAAAACTGCAGCCGGTAACGGTGCAGCCGGTAAAACTGCAGCCGGTAACGGTGCAGCCGGTAACAGGGCCATGAAGTGTCATTGTGAAACTCTGTGTGGTCACTTGGCGTCTCTTTGAATGTATTTTTGTTTGCTGCCTGTTCAGTCGTTCCAGCTCACCTTGTCGTGTTTCTTCTCTTTAATGTGGTTTTGATAAAATCTCTTTGCTCGTCTGTCTCTCATTGTGACCATTTATTTAACGAGTCTTAGTCACAACTTTGTCTCTCTCTCATTTTCCACGGCTTTGATATCATTTTTTGGTGTCACTGGTCGCTTTGTTCCAGTCTGTCCTTCCAAACACGCCCACTCCACAGAAATCACGCAGAGCCGTGCAGAGCAGAGTTGATTAGCTCGTCCTGTTAGCATCTACACAGCAAATGCAAGTTCAAAGGGGCCGGACGGTTTCCGAGGACGGCTCCCGCGCTGCTGTAAGCTGCACACCTTCCCTCCACGCGGGAATACGTTTTCAGATGGTTTCAAACGTGTTAACTAAAAACCACGAAACAACCTCTTCATCCCCCCCTTTATTGTATTTTTCGTCTTCATCGCTCAGGGTGGTGGTGCGGGCTGTTTGGTGGGGGATGGGCTTGTTCGTCTTTGTAGTAGTCACAGCTCCAAATCTCATTTGTAATGGTTATCAGCTGGTTGGGCTCTTCACAATAGCTAATGGGGAAAACAAATCGGTATTTGCCATGTTTATCATTTGATTAACCTTCATATTATCCCTCTGTGTAATTAGCCTAATTATGAGAGGCTTTACACTGACAGTCTGATATCTCCTGTATAAACAGCTCTGAAATTTTCTGGCCTTATTCAAACAGAGCACTACTTTAAAAACCAGATACATCTTCTAGTTTCCATCAAGTGATAAAATATGATTCAAATCCACCACCAACTGAATGCTGTTAACCTCAAATATTGAAACCACCCAATAATTAATCGGGCTGCCTCGTGCAGAGGGCCTCGTTGGTAGATGTGAAACAAAGAACAGGATGTAGAAGCAGACCGTTCTTCCTGCTCCAACAAGTTTGCTCTTCTTCTCCGGGAACTCTCGCTGCCCGGTCGCTTTTGTCAAACCCGAATCAGCCGGCTCTGGTCAGGTCTGCGTGCAGACTGGATGAGGTGTGATCGGGACCCTCGTCTTCCCCGAGCTCCGAGCACAGTTGCTTTGACACAACAAGAAGGTGATTTTGCCTGCTAGCCTCCTCACTCCTCTTTGTCACGGCTGGTTTGTGTCAAGCACCGGTGCAGGGACTGCCTTACAGCAGGTGTTGAAACAGGATGGATTGGAGTTGGTATTGAACGTGAAGTTGCTTCACAGTAATGTTTGGAGACCTCTGAAGAGCTTTCCTTTCCACACAGTTCACTCAGAGCTTTGTTGTGGAGTTGAGCTTTGCTGCGGCCGCTCCTCTTCAACGTTTTCGTGAGGCTGTGGGCGAATCTGCACCGCCACCGAAACGTGTGCGGCCGTTACATCAAATACCAAAGCAGAAATCTATAGCACTATAATAATGGCTCTTTATGCACAGTAAATAACATCGTTTTTAATTCTCAGAAACACGATATCTGACCAAATAGCAGCTGGATAACTCGACCGTCTCACTTCAACTTATTGATAAATCATTTTTAATCAGCTGCCTGAGAAATTACAGCTCGTTGATCAGCAAATAAGCAGATTTAATCATCAGAAGATGATTCATGTTTTGGTTATTTTTTATACAAAATGAGGCATTTAAACACACACACACACACACACCTTGATGTGTAATAGTGTTTAATTGATTTTGCACTTCATAAAACATTTGCAAAGCCAATGTTTCAGGTTAGATACATTATAAATGAGGCATTGCTTTGATCCTCGGAGGTGATGCTCGTCTTCTGTGGACAGTACTGAGAGAAACAGGCAAACATTATCAGTTACCTCATCAAAATATTGCTTCATATCAGGAGTTTATCGTAAACTCATAAACAAAAAGGATGACTCCCCTGTGGAGAAGCAGCAGAAGGATGTTAAAGACCACCACTGGACCCCGCGGCCCAGGAAGGACAGGAAGGAAGGTGCCAGCAAATTCACAGTGACTGAGCTTTCAAAATAAATATAATTGCATATGTTAACATACCTACAGCCTACACAAGCACTCTATGTGGAAAAGCATGAAGGGTGTGTGTGAGGGGGTGAGGTGAGGAGCTCCGAGTGGAGCCACTGCACCTCCACATCAGCAGGTCTGGGATGCTTCCTGGGTGCACCGAGTCCTTGTTTTCCAGGACACACGGGAGCGATTTGGCCGGCCTCTGTATCCCTCAGAGAAGCTGGAGGTAGGGGCAGCTGTGCCTGGAGCGCCGCCCCGATGACTCAGATCGGTGGTAAAGATGGATGAGTGTGTCATTGAGTTGTGATACTGCTATTGGCTTCTTACCACTTTTCACACAGATATGACGTGCACAGCCTCGATGAGTGTAAACATAAAAGAAAAATGTTTGCAGTAATGCCGTTTAAAGTATGCAGATATGTACATGAGTCAGATTAAAGTACTGTCCTGCTCCTTTATCCCTGAGGGGACTCATCAACCTCTCACTGTGTTGGGAATTAAGAGATGTTTTACTCGACCTAATCCATACCGTGCATGTTTGACAAGGATAAGGAAAATAAAGTACTGCCTGACATTTAGGTGCAGAGAATTACTTGTCTTGTCTAGAGAACTACATCCTAAATATTATATTTAATGCACAGAGTAAAACCCAGACTTGTGAGCTGGACTGTATTGTAGGTCACAGTGATAATGGCAGGAAATTACAGCAAACTGAAACACAGTGGAACAGTCCCTGTGTTACATTAGAATTAAAGCCTTTTATTGTCATTATAGTGGCTTTATATATAGCAGCTTATAGCAGTTATTTACACAGTAAATATGAAAAGTACTATATATTAAAACTACTAAAAATATAGGATATATATACAAGGCATGGTGACGAGGTAACCCAAAGCAGTAATAAATGGTAGCTGAACTGGTTCTTATATTCAACTTTTCTACACTGCTTGAGCACGCAAAGCTTTATACAACACACGCACACACACACACACACACACACACACACACACCACTGTGCACGGTGCATACTGACAGTGTTGTTATGGCACTTGGGAAGAAGCTGTTTCTGTGTGTGTTTGTCCTTGATTTGAGGGACCTGTAGCGCCTCCCAGAGGACGACGGGTTGAGCGGTGCCGAGCGCTGCAGGGATGATGTTAGCATCACCGTGGCTCCACGATAACAAGGCTACAGGAATTTTGTGTTAATGTACACAATAATTACACAATAAGGAATAAAAGCTCGTCGCTGACGTCTTCATTTCTTCAAGACAGTCGTCACAAATTTGCTCAAGTTTCATGATTCCTGTTGAAGAATAACTACAACTTGTTACTAAATGTCTGCTTGACGTGTAAAAAGTAGGGCCAGGACTCGATTAAAACTTTTAATCGAGTTAATTACAGGGTCTGTAATTAATTAATCGCAAACACATTATCAACAAATTAAACACTTTCATTTAAAAAATCCTTTTGCTACTAAAATTTTGAATGAATAGCTTAACAACAAACAGGTTTATTATTTTCTTTTTGAAATGTTTTTTAAAATTGTTATTAAACCAACAGATTGGGTAAACTAATGTTATAGTTATTCAGATTTCAAGTATTTCAGGAACCCCTGATTATTTTTTTATTTTTCAAATAAGTTAAACAAATGTAAACAGCACACTAGACAATAATGATAATACCATTATATTTATTTTGGACATTAACCCCATGTCTTTGAGCATGTCCCATCAGAAGGTTTTTTATAGCTAAAGTTGTCCCTCAGTGGACCAAGAGAAGCAGCTTCATCGCACATCGTTGTTGTTTGCAGATGCGTTGTTGTCGCTTGTGCGTCAGATTTACAGGCGTGCTGTAAACACGGGATCACAAAGGTTCCGGCGTGATTAATTGCATTAAAATTTTTAACGCATTAAAATCTTTGTAATTAATTAATCAAAATTAACTTGTTAAAATCCCGGCTTTAGTAAAAAGCATTAAAAAATTCACAAGCATGCGTTTAACTTGTGTGTTTTACAGTGAGGAAGAAAACATGAAAGAGTCAGGACCAAATAAGATGAACCACAAGAAATCTTTTGACGAGACGGGCAGGAGTGCAAAATCCAGACTTGCTTTTACGACTCTTTCCTGAAGTTCTGTCACTGCAACAGTTTCATTTGCTGTATTTCTAATGAGTGTTAATGCACGACGCTGACGTGATTGGAGCAGATCTGGTCTAAAATGCACTTTTATGAGTGCGTTACCTGCAGCAGTAATGATTGTGTTGGAGTTGGGACGAGCTTGTCGTGGAGGTGTACTGTTTGCAGTGGCTATGTTTCAGAACATGATGTTTGACTCACCCAGCCCTCTGATGCCCTGACACTGCTATTGCTCCTCCACTATAAAAGTTTTAACAGTAGAAAGGGTCTAAAACAGCCTTTTGCTTTTATTAGTATGCCAGCGTGGCACGGTGTCAGACTTCCTGCACCTTCAAATATTCACCCTTGTGCACAAAACGTTTCCGGGTCCGTAATGACCGCTTTAACTCTTTGCTGCTTCCAAACAGTGGAACGCAGAGAGCGAGCGCTTGTTTGTGTAATGTCGCATTAACCTGTTCAGCTATTCGACCGGCCCTCTCCAGCAGAACAGGTCCGC